>JAEOAE010001269.1:0-20369 GCA_036365155.1 Meriones psammophilus
TGTTCATCTGATCCTAGCCTATTAGGTCTCATCAGAACTGGCTGCATTGTCTTTCTCTGTGGCCTGGTAAGGCTGCTCACCCTCAGGGGGTTTTGATCAAAGAGCCTGCCACTCAGTTCATGTCAGAGATATTTCCTGTTCCCCTAACTAACACACCCACTTGGAGACTGAGATGCCATAGGATACATCTGTGCAGGGGTTCGAGAACATGCATGGAGATAACCTTAGAATCCCTGCACTGATGTGGTGTTTTTTTTTTATTGTTTTTTTATTATTATGTGGTATTATTATTATTATTTTGTTATGTGGTTTTATTATTGTTTTTTTTATTATTATGTGGCATGTTTTCCTGATTTTAGTTGGCCTCCTTGGATTGCAGTTTTCCTTCTGATATCTTCTGGAGGGCTGGATTTGAGGATAGGTACTGTTTAAATTTGCTTCAGGAACAGCCTTACCAGGCCACAGAGGCCCTTCTGTCTAGGCCCTTCTGGCTTTTAGAGTTTTTGATGAGAAGTCAGATGTAATTCTGATAGGTTTGCCTTTATATGCGATTTGACCTTTTCCTTTGGCCACTTTTAATATTCTCTGTGTGATTTACAGTTAGCATTTTGATTATTATGTGGTAGGGTTAATTTCTTTTCTGGTCCAAACTACTTGGTGTTCTGTAAGTTTCTTGTACGTTTATAGGCATCTCTTTCTTCAGGTTGGGGTAGTTTTTTTCTCTGATTATATTGAAAATGTTTTCTGGGCTTTGAAGCTGGGAGTCTTCTCTTTTTTCTGTTCCTAATATTATCAGGTTTGTCCTCTTCATAGAATCCCATATTTCTTGGACATTGTGTGAGGATATATTTAGATTTAACATTTTCTTTGACTAACATCGATTTCCTCAACCTTGTCTTCTACACCTGAGATTCTCTCCTCTATCTCTTGTATTCTCACAGTGATGCTTGTGTCTGTAGTTCCTGATCTCTTTCCTTGGTTTTCTATCTCCAGGACTATCTCAGAATATGTTTTTTTTTTTTTAATTGTATTGCTTCTACCTCCATGTTTAGGTCTTGAACCATTTTATTCATTTCCTTCTCCTGTTTGATTGTAGTTTCTTGTATTTCTTTAAATTCTTTAAGGATTTGTTCGGGTCTTTCACCTTTTTGATTACATTTTCCTGTGCTACTTTGAGAGCTTTATTTTGCTTCTTTAAGGCCTGTATCATTTTCATAGCCTCAGATTTACAATCTTTTTCTTGTGCTTAGGGTGTGACAGTACCTCCAGGATTTGCTGTCATAGGACGGCTGGTTTCCAGTAGTGTCATATGGTCCTGATTTTTGGTGCTTGTTTCTTATGTTGGGCTCTAGCCATCTGGTTAACTCTAGTGTTTGCTGGACTTTTGTTCCCTCCACTGTGTTCCTGTCTGTCTCCCAGCTGTGCCAGGCAGATGGGGAGCAGGCAGAGAGATTATCAAGCTAATCTCTGGTCTGGCATCACACAGGCCTCCTTGGGGTGGGGGAAATTGGGGCTTGGGTTCCACACCCAGCTCACCTCTGCTGGGCTTGCTATCTTTGACCCATTGGGCTAAGCAGATGGTGGGGCAGGCAGAAAGATCTCCAAGCCAAAAGCTGGTCCAGCACCACACAGCCCTCCTCAGGATGGAGGACAATAGGTTTTGGGTACTGTGCCCAGCTCGTCTTTGATGGACTTGTTGTCTATGACCAAGGAAGGCCAAGCAGATGGGAGCAGGCAAAAAGATCAAGCCAAAGGCTGGAGGCCTCTTCAACATGGGAGAAAAGGGACTTGTGTTCCAAGGCCCCCTCACCTCCTCTGGGTTCTGTGTCTCTGACCAAGGTTGGCCAAGCAGATGAGGAGCCAGCAGAGAGATCTCCAAGATGCCATGCCTGGAAAGCTTTTACAAACACCTATTAGGTGGCAGTGACTAATTCATGGACAATGAAGGATAGATTTTTTTCCCCCTGTACAGCATGTGCTACCTAATAAACACCGTGAGAAGGACTAGGCAAAACACATTTTGAGTGGAGCAGAGCAGGTGAGAGTTGAGAATAGAGGTTTGTTCTCTCTTCTCTCTCTCCTTCTTTCTTCCTCCCCCCTCTCTCCATGCAAGCACAGAGAAAAATATATGAAATTATAAACCAGCACTGTTTGCAATGTTCATATTTTGGCACAAGAAGGCTAGGACACTTAAATACAGAAAATGGCTGATTGAATGTGATTCTAAAATAGTTTCAAGACAACAGAAAACCCACTTTACATTTATTCCTTGCTCAGTGAAATACAGATATCTAACATATTTGTCATATAGCCAGAAAAATACTATGAGAGTACTTATCACAGAGTAAACACAGTGCTATCAGAGTTCTAGGCAGAGTAAGAGCAATTTTCATCCAAACGGCAGTAAGTATAATACTCATGAAGGGCTTGACATAGAGCCAGACCAGCAGAAACAGAATGTTTGACACAAATGATGAAAAATGCTAACATATCGCTTGTCACTCAGTGAGAGCAATGCTAACAGAGTGGTCCACAAACGATGAAAACAATGCTTACTGAGTAGTAAAAAATGAGAACAATGGTGATACAGTGTTTACAATGAGATGAGAAAAATATTAGCCAGTGTTTCACATTGTAATAGCTAGGCTTGGGTAGCTGCAGAGATGTGCCAACAGTGAGAAGCACTTGCTGCTCTTCCTGAAGACCTAAATTAGGTTCTCACCACCCACAGTGGGCAGCTCACAACCATCCCTAGCTCCATCTCCATGGGATCCAAAGCATTCTTCTTCTGATCTCTGCAAGTACCCAAACTCAAATGTCTTACACATGCATAGACAACCATATGCATACTCCTAAATGAAACTACAAATAAATTAAAAAAAAAATCAAACAAGCAGGCAGGCCAGCAAGCACACTTGCAATCATAGAAGACGCTTCAGAGCGTGCTTGGAACAGAGTAAGAATACTGATGCTCACTCTTCACTGTGGGTGATTTTACTTTCATTTGATATCTAGGATTCCAGAGTTGTTTTCTGTGATCCTGAATGACCATCATATTCTTCTCATCAGCTTCTCCCCAGCCTGTGTTGGGCTGAGACAAGGAGACAGAAGGGAAATAATTGCCCAATAGTTCCACCACTGATAATTCAGTCATCAACTCATCTTCCTGTCCAGCAAAGCCTACATACTGTCCTTTTGCCCTGGCTCAGAGATGGTGGCAGAAGAAAACCCTTTACTTAGGTCAAAGTGACTACCTAATCTGTCCTCTCTGTGGCCCGCACATTGAGAGCTGACCTGAGGCTTGGGAACGCACAGCACCACAGGTAGGAAAGGACACTGATATAAAGAACAGGAGTAGAAAAAGCATGGAATGTTTCATTAAGCCTCAAAGAATTAGTTACTTTAGTGATTTAAAGGAACAAAGGACTATACCATAGCAACAACATTCATTTTCAAGGGTATAGGGAAGGTGCCGACAGATCACTTACAGATTAGTCATTTTCTTTCATCATCACTGCTCTCTTCAAATATTAGGATTCGCTTTCTTTTCTGCAATCTTTGTTTTCTGGCTCTCTGACTCCTTTGGTGTCCTGGTGTGAGGAAGATGAGCTAAATGAGAGCTGGTTCTGGAGAGAGGAGTTCATCCCCATTTTATGAGGTGAGCCGAAGACTGATCCCACTCACAGGGCTAAATCCCTTGTTCATGCTGTAGCCTCTTATAATCTGGCTCAGAGAGTCTGACTTTAGAACAACACGGATCCTGTCCCAATGCCATTTCAATTGTCAACATCTGCCCCACCCACTGTCAGGGTCAGATAGATTTCTCATCTCACCTATCAATAGAACATTCTCCTGTCTATGTTTCATAATCCAGGGTTTCCTACAGAGATAATTATGTGAGGAACTGTCAGGTAGTGAGGTAATTTGGATTCAGTGGAAAGCTTGAAAGAATGTATAAACAGTGGCTTCTTAATTACATTCTTTGGACTAAGGATGTGAAACTCAGAGCATGTAGAAGCATTGCCCCGTTCCCTGTGGCTTTTAGATGATGGACGAGTCTGAGCATGATTGTGAAGTTCTGTTCTAATATCTGAGATAGTGCTGGTAGCTTGGTACATCCTGTGTTTGAACAGAGCCCACGCCACATACTCAGAACACACAATAGAACAGAACTAGAAAACGAAAGTTGGTATTTCCCCGTTGATTTCTCTTACCCATGGTCATCCCTCTGTGTCTCTGAGATACACTTGCTTTCCCTTGAGCATGCAGGCATTTCTGAGTCCTTCTTGACTCATGTACACCTGGCACTCTGTTTTGGCAGTTTCCTTTCCATGTTGCCCCCTTCTGCTTCTTTCAAATATCAAATATCAAAGGAGACATGTCAAATAGATCAGTGGTACTTCTTCAGTGCTTTAGAGTTAACAAAACGTGTCATTCATTTAAATTTTTAATTTTAAGCACATAAATGTCATTTCACTATGACATTTTAAAAGTTGTATAAAATGTATTATGAAAACGTTCACTACCCATTACCCTTTCGTGACTGTCTCCCACTCATGTTGATGCCCTTCCACATCTCAGCCAGTTTGATATCTACTTTCATATTGAGAACAATCAATGAATTTAATTAGGGTTACTCAGCAGAAACATGCATAAACCATTATTCTTTGCAGGTACACTTTGCCAGTGGCAACAGACAACACTGAATAATATGTCTCTCACTCTCCAGGTAAATCAGTAACAGCAAACAACTTTTTTGAATCTTCCCAAGGAACTATTAATTTGTCTATATATTGTTTTGAGCAATGGAGCCTGGATGGCATCTCCGTCCAAGCCAAAGTGCTGATGTGCATGTCTTTTTCACGCATTTTATTAGTATGCTTACTCACGTCTGGAAGATTATTTTATCATTGTGCCTGAATGCAGAGGAATTCGGAAGTTTATAAGGGAAAAGTGGGGACTAAGGAAATCAACTTTCTATCACTGAAAGGTTCTTTGTCCTTTCCCAGACAAATATCAGAAAAAAACTTGAATGATGTTCATAAAACTGGGAGTGTGGTGAGCATAAAATTTGTAATTTATTTCTAATATCAGAGATCAGACCTCTACTCTTGCCTGATGCGTCTAAAACAAAAAGGGGGAACTATAGAGAGCTGCGGAATGCTGCGCCTTAAAGATGGAGCTGGTTTCCGCCTTCCACCTTCCCGATGGTGAGTGCTCTCTGTCACGAACAATTCCACATTTGGCTAAGGCCGAAGATCTGGCTTGCTTCCATGTATGTGGACCTATCTGCATTGCCCACATGGCACGCTGGGGTTGGCTACCCAGAGGCTATTTAAGCTGTGGGCTGGCTTTCCCCAGGGTCAGATGATTGTTCAAGGTTCCTGAATAAACTGCATTGAAAAAAAGAAAATTTGGTAAAGAGAGAGAATGGAGGAATATGCAGTGTCCCTTCAGACAGGAATTGTAAGGAATATAGGACATCCTCTCATAGGCTTGAGGAACATTGCATGGACAGTAAATGAAATACTAAATAGAAGAGAATTAGACTAAGTGGCCCCTGTACCAATTCTACGTAGCTCAAGAGGAATCATAAACCAGGAATTCTGAGGTGTATATCATTTATATTGTTTATCCGTAGTGTAGAGGATCCATGTACAACTTGATGAAACAGATAAGACTGTAACTTGAAAACACTTGATAAGCGTCCCTATATGCACTGCAAAGGTCTCAGTGTCGTGATCTCACAGAGACCTGATGGAGACTGAAAGCATGGTTAAATGGACTAATAATAAATCAAATGCTTTCTTTCATGATCTCTTGAATTTAATTCTCAACTGTTCCCTTGCTAGCCACCAGCTCCCAGATCCATTACAACCATCTTGAAAGATTGCTTTCTGCAACAGTGGAAACTTCCAGGTCATAAACAGGTTCCTCTGAGGGTTCCTTTTTGCTGGCGCTATGGATCAAAAAGTTGAAGATGTAGAGAATGTTTGGAAGGAGATCACAGTGGGAGGGGTTCACAATGAAAGCCCTGTCATTTTCAGTCATTTGAGAGACCCATCCACAGAGTAGAGACCAGCTCCTGCCTCCTTGGAAAATAAGTGTTAGAATGGAACTATCCACCTCATTTGAATACCCAACGGAGGCCTCCCATGGACCTTAGACACCAATGAAGACATGAATGCATTTCAATGGTCTGGGCTATGGATCATAAATTCGGTGGAACTGCTGCTCAGCTGCTCAGGCCAATGCTTCAGCATATTTAAGCACAGGGGCCTCATCCTCGTTATTATCATTAAATCGTAAGCACATGCTCATTGAAAAAAAAATTTCACTGCTTTATTATGGTTCCAAAAGGTTAACTGGAACGAGTTCATTAAAATAATATTAGAAAATAGTGCGATTCAGACCACTGCTCATGGTAGTGGAGATTGAGGCCAGGACCTTGATCATAACTAAGTAAGTACTTTGCAACTGGGGAATGACTCAGAGCCTGCAAGTAATGCGACAGCCAGAGATGTATTACTTATCACAATAATTCATGATGATTATCACACTGTAGATGCTACACCAGTCATTGTGGAGCAAGAAGTCTGTACAAATTTCCTTAATGATAGAATGGTTAGCTATCAGGTGTCAAGCCCTTTAATTCATTCTCTGCACTACAAAATAAAAAAAGGAAGAAGAATAAAATAAGAGTAAACAAAGCAGTAAGGAGAAAAAATAGAAAATAAAACTGCAAAGAAAAGAGAAGGAAACAATGAGATGAGCAGAGCAAGGGTGTAGGAGCTGTGCATTTCATATCTTCCATCCTCACCAATGTGACGTATGAACGGAGGAACAAATGTGACCAAGTCTTAGACAAGTAGGAGATTCTCACCTTCAGGCCTCTGGTCTGTGCCACGCCCAATGTCCACTCACAATGTTCATCTACAGGAGGGTGACATGTTAGACGCTGTTGCTTGTTATCAAACATTTCCAAAGTTTAGGTCCCCGCAACTGCTGTGAATGCTAGAATGAAGGGCCACAGCCCATTGACGGGGGAGAAAGGGAGCATGGGTTTTCTCCCTCTCTACTACCACCCTATTCGTCAGTTGAAATTTCAGCTCAGAAAGCTCCTTTTGGTGTTACTTTATAGAATGTGGGCTGAGCCTCACCACAGCCTTATCCTATTCTGGTATCCTGGTCTATGGATTTTTATTTCCCCCATAGCATTAAATGGGTTGCAGAAACATTTGAATCATTTGCACTTAGAGATGTCGAATAATGAGGAGGATCATTTTGCTTAAAATGAGTTAACCTTCAGGTGTTAAATTTTGTGAGAAAGTGTGGTTGCTTTAGCCCAGTGCTAATGGTTTCTACACAGTGGAATAGTTCTCATTTAGTGTCAAATGCTGTGCATAAATACCAAATCTGGCCTTTGAGGTCAATGACAAACTGTACAAGATTGTACATCTGACCTGCTTTCCTGAGGAGTCACAGGTCTGTCAGACACAGGGCATTCTGACTCTTTCTGGAAGTTTTATTAGAGCCGAAGAGTAAGTGAATACATCTCATCTACTGTCTCCTGATTATACATGTGATTCAGATGTACAAGGATATAGATTCTTGAACCATTCACCTCATTATCCTGTGAAGGGTCTATTCCCTGATATGCAGATGACCTAACTCTCTCCTCTCCCTTCCCCTCTTCTGCCCTCCCCTCCCCTTGTCTCCCTACTTCTCTCCCTCTCTTTCTCTTTTTGTGTAGTGTTTCTGTCCCTGTTTATGATAGGATACAAGACAGTGTCATTCCAACTGAAAGTGTTTCATATTTTGTCATCAACTCACTATTCATAATAATGCTTATAGTTTTGTTGAATATTTTGGAATTTTATATACCAATTCCCTCTATGTAGTATTCTGAATAAATTTTTTCCACTCAGGCTTGACTTGAGAAAGGAAGGAGGTGTCTATGAGCTTTGCAAGCATTTGACTGAAAAGGCAATCCTCCACAGCCCCTCCCTGCCCACTCACCTTCACTTTCATGGCCACAATTTTCACCAGGTTCTTTAATTATGTGTTCTGTGATCTGTTTCTTCACACGCATAAAAACTGGTTGGTTGACTGGGACCCCTAGAAGGAAGCACAGTGCTTTTTAAAAAGCTAACCCAGAAAAAGAGAGGAGAAATGCAGGCAAGATGCTAGAATGCAGCATAGACAGTAAGGTCCAGCAGACAGGTGAAGAAAGTGCAGGCTGCATGCCTGAGCCCTATGGTGGCTGGTCTCTGTTGTCACCTCTGCACAGGTTGGAAAAGAGCCTTTAACTTTCTGCCATGAAGAAGATAAACATGGGAGAGGGACCTGCTACAGGCTGAGGCAAAGCCTTAGCATGAAAAGGGACTGGAGGACAAGCAGGACTGTCTCAACAAACAAACAAACAAACAAAAGCAAGAGAAAAAAAACACTTTCTTTTACCTAGACCTCTCATTCTGATGTAGTTTCTTTTCATAAACACATAGGTACTTTTCTGCCATTTGGTCAGCTTTGCCCATTCTTCCTCAGAGAAGTATCTGGAAATGTCTTTGAAGGACTAGAAAAGAGAAAAGTAGAAGCTCTGACAGCAAAATTTGCTGGACATGTGTGCCATTTAGTCCAGTTCTCTGTCTTTGAAACAGGAACTCGGTAGTGCACCTAGAATCTCAAGATAGTCTGTTCTGAACAATGTGAAGGCCACAGGAGAGACAGGGCAACAGCTTCTTCCCAAGAACACCAGAGATGCTCAATCTTAGCTACTTGTTCTCTTCCCACATTTATAAATGTCTGAGAGTCATCAAATTGCTCAATGTAACCATTCTGATATCTTCAGGGTTGTTGTGGAGAGCATGCTGAAATTGTGTGTGCGTGTGTTATCGTGTGTGTGTGTGTGTGTGTGTGTGTGTGTGTGTGTGTATGTGTGTGTAGTCGTGTGTGTGTGTGTGTGTGTGTATGTGTGTGTAGTCGTGTGTTTGTGTGTGTATAATATGTGCTGAGAGATTGATGAATATATAGAGAGGATAGAGATCTTGAAACTTCTGTGTATTCCTTGTATCCTATGACTCTTTTCCAACTTTCAGGCTTTATATATTGTCCCATAGTCAGTTAGGTGCCTCTGCCCAAACCCCACCATGTCACCTCACCTTGGACATCTTCCCTGGTTTACAAATATCCCCAGGGCTCTTTGTACAGGAACTGTCTGTCTTCATGACTCTGGCGACAGCGTGCATCGAAGATCGTGAACTGACTGTCTCCAAGTACAAGAGCAAGTGGAGAGAACTTAGAATTACATTGTGCTCTTCTTATCTTCGAGATATGTACTGGAGATCTCTGAGAGAGGTAGTTTTTAGAAATAGGAAAGATTCTATCAGCATGTGTGAAGTGACTGTGAGTACCTGAGTGTAGATCAGTTACTGTCCTGACTAGTTCCCTTGTTAAATTGAAAAGAGAAAGTTTTTGGCTTCCGCAGATATAGGCACATGTTTCCCACCCATTTGTGGAAACTGAAAACTTTTTCAGAGAAGATAAAAATGAAAGGGTTGTCACTGGAAGTGGGTGGTTGGAAGTTCTGTAGACGAAGGTAGAAATGTGAGTACCGAGTACAGTTACTATAATTAATTGATAATTTATTATGTGTGCATGGTGGCTGGTTTGGGGGAGATGTGAGTTGTGTGTCACAGTGCCTGTGAATTTGAGAGGACAATTTCGAGGAGTCCTTTTGTTTTTATTCCACTTTCAAAAACACTGATGTTTTATTTTTCAGGAATTATTAAGCCAGTTAACTACAGAGGAACAGAAAACCGAGAACCAGGCTAGTGCCTTTCTGTGTAGTCTTTCCCGTCTGTCCACCTCTGCTAACCTTCTGCCACTCAAATTCCAAGTTATGATTGGAGAATTACTAACAGCCAAGCTTGCTTTCTAGGTCATATGTCTGATAAGCACATATGTCTAAGTCACCTGTGATTTAAAATAACAAGTTGTAAAATATGGAGATGAAACTACATGTTTTGTTTATTTAGTTTTGTTTCCTTTTGAGAAAAAGACAAATGTAAGTAAGAGTAAAACATACGACCTTGATTGTGTGTAACTAAGACTTCTCTGCTTACTCCATATTATGAAGGGGAGTAAACCTCACACGTAGATAGGTTTTTTAACTCTTCTCTTCACTCAGTGTGCCTGTCCACCCTTCTGGTCTGATGCCCAACTTCTCAAAACTGTGAAATACGCAGCCTCACTGTGGATATGACACATTAAGAATCACCATATTTACTTGCTCTCTGCGGATCCAGTTTATGTTGACAGGCTAGCCCAGTAATTCTATTTAAGAATCGTTTCAATGCGTGAAGTTCTATTGTTTCAAAACTGGGCACTATAATTTGCAATGAGGTATGAAGTATTTACTAAAGCAAAGGAGATGCCATGTTTAGCACTCCAGGCCTGCACTCTGAGATAACTTGGTGGCTAAGGGTGAATCAGGACCTATTTCAGGCCTGCCTTGGCTACAGCTGGACTTTGTAGTTGGAACCCATTTCAAAACAACAGTTGAAAAGAAGCTGAAGATGCAGGTTAGTAATAGAGTCATGGCCTAGTGAGTGTGAGGTTCTGCCTGCCTTCCCCAGCACTGCCAAAATTAGTGGAGAATGGAAATCAGAACATAAAAATAGTAACTATTCAAGTATGCTTTATCCACACACATGCATATCTTGAAAAATTGCACCGCCTTCCTATTGTGTAAATGCTATGAATACATGCCAATTAAGAAAATGTTTAAATAAAGATCAGAACAAATCCCTCTTTGGAAGCAAGGCATGTTGGCACACACCTGAAATCCTAGCATGTTTCAATAGGAGTATAGAGAATTGAAAGCCACCCTAGGCTACAATTTTTTTTAATTGTCTTCAAAAAGCAATGCAGACATTGGGAGTTGGTTAAGTGAGTATTCACTCTCTTTGTGGGATCAAAATGAATACATTTCTTGAAAAACAGAAAAAATAAATTAACTTTTATAGAATGAAAATACTTTCCCCTTTAATAAATAAAGTGCTTTAATTATCTCAAAAATGTCTTCTTTTAGTTAACTTTCTGTAATTAGTACCCAAAAGGATTATTTTCATAATGATGTATTCTTTTTTTCCCCGCACATCATCAGTATTTATTGTTTTTTAAAATTCAGTTTAATAGTTAACACTTTTTTTATTAATTACAGTTTACTCACTTTTTATCTCCCATAAGCCCCTCCCTCCACCCCTCCCAGTCCCACCTCCCTCCCCTTTCTTCGCACATGCCCCTCCACAAGTCCACTGATAGGGGAGGATCTCCTCTCCTTCCTCCTGATCTTAGTCTATCAGATCACATCAAGAATGGCTGCATTCTCATCTTCTGTGGCCTGGTAAGGCTGCTCTCCCCTCATGGGGAGGTGATCAAAGAACAGGCCTATCAGATTATGTCAGAGGCAGTCCCTCTTCCCATTAATATGTGACCCCCTTGGACACTACACTGCCATGGACTACATCTGTGCAGGGGTTCTAGGTTATCTCCATGCATGGTACTTGTTTGGAGTCTGAGTCTCTGGGAAGACCACTGTGTTCAAATTTTCTGGTTCTGTTGCTCTCCTTGTCGCATTCCTGTCCTCTCCAGACCTTACTATTTCCCACTTCTTACATAAGAGTCCCTGCACTTTGCCCAACAGTTGGCCATAAGTCTCAGTGTCTGCTTTGATAGTCTGCAGGACAGAGCCTTTCAGAGGCCCTCTGTGGCAGGTTCCTAGGTTGTTTCCTGTTTTCTTCTCCTTCTGATGACTATCCTCTTTGCCTTTCGAGATATTAATCAGGGTCCTCTCTCTTAATTAGTTTCTTTAGGTGTACAGGTTTTAGTAGGTTTATCCTATGTTATATGTCTATATGAGTGAGTATATACCGTGTGTGACCCTCTGCTTCTGGGACAGCTCACTCAGGATGATCGTTTCCAGGTCCCACCATTTACCTGCAAATTTCATGATTTCCTTCTTTTTCATTGCAGAGTAGTACTCCATGTGTAGATGTACCACAACTTCTGCATCCATCCTTCAGTTGAGGAGCATCTGGGCTGTTTCCAGCTTCTGGCTATTACAAATAAAGCTGCCACAAACATGTTTGAACAAATGTCTTTATTGTGTACTTGAGCCCCTTTTGGATATATGCCTAGGAGTGGTATGGCTGGATCTTGAGGAAGCGCTATTCCTAGTTGTCTGAGAAAGCGCCAGGTTGATTTCCAGAGTGGTTGTACAAGTTTACATTCCCACCAGCAGTGGAGGAGGGTTCCCCTTTCTCCACAACCTCTCCAGCATGTGTTGTCACTTGAGTTTTTCATCTTGGCCATTCTGATGGGTGTAAGGTGGAATATCAGGGTCGTTTTGATTTGCATTTTCCTAATGGCTAATGATGTTGAGCATTTCTTTAAGTGTTTCTAAAAAATGAAAATAGATCCATACTTATCACCCTGCACAAAACTGAAGTCCAAGTGGATCAAAGACCTCAACATAAAACCAGACACATTAAATGGGTTAGAAAAAAAGTGGGGAATACCCTTGAACTCATTGGTACAGGAGACAAGTTCCTGAAAAGAATACCAAAGCACAAGCTCTAAGAGCAACAATCAATACATGGGACCTCATGAAACTGAAAAGCTTCTGTCAAGCAAAAGACACCATCATCAAAACAAAACGACTGCCTACAGACTGGGAAAGAATCTTCACCAACCCTTTACTTGACAGAGGGCTAATATCCAGTATATATAAAGAACTAAAGAAGCTGAAAAACAGCAAACCAAGTAATCCAATTGAAAAATGGAGAACACAGCTAAACAGAGAACTCTCTGTAGAGGAATATCGAATGACATAATGATGTATTCTTAAGTGCGTATCATTATACTTTTCTCCCATTTGACCTGCCATTTTCCTTTGCTATGGCCTCCTCCCTGTCTGCCTTGGTGCTTCCTTTCATTTTCACTAACATTCTTTCTTCCTTTGTGCTTTAGGTAAGTATTATTAATTGCAGATAGTTCATCATATGAAAGACAATCTCAGGCGTTGGAGGTTGGCCTGACGCATGTTACTAGCTCTCAAGGTCTGGGTAGACCTATCTATGTTGTGTAAACCTACCTTATTGGCTAATTAAATGGGAGACAGGGTAAAGGGAATAGAAGAAGGAGGACACCACGATGGGTTACCGTGGAGGAAAAACCACATGACCCGAGAGGAAGGACTCCAATAATGGCGTGAAAAGGCCCAGATGAAGAAAATAAGCGAGTACCATGAGATTATGGATGGAAGCTAGACCAGGTGAGGAGAATTAAGGTGGATGGTGTTGGATGGGGGCTGGGAGATGGATGGTGAGGTTAGTGAGCCAGCATAAGTGAAATATCTATCCAGCACAGGGTAAATAAGGGAATTATAAATCTAACAGGTGTCTGTGTCTTATTATCTGTGATAGCAGGTTAAAGAATACTGCTACAATAATCATAAGGCTAATAATAAACATTCATAGCCCAACACTCATTTATTTTTTATTTACTATAACACTCAGGTGCTTTTATTTCTTTTTTTTTTTTTTTTTTTCAATGCAGTTTATTCAGGAACCTTGAACAATCCTCGGACCCAGGGGAAAGCCAGCCCACAGCTTAAATAGCCTCTGGGTAGCCAACCCAGGCGTGCCACGTGGGCAATGCAGTTAGGTCCACATACATGGAAGCAAGCCAGATCCTCAGCCTTAGCCAAATGTGGAATTGTTCGTGACAGAGAGCACTCACCATCGGGAAGGTGGAAAGCGGAAACCAGCTCCATCTTTAAGGCATAGCATTCCGCAGCTCTCTACAGTTCCCCCTTTTTTGTTTTAGGCGCATCAGGCAAGAGTAGAGGTCTGATCTCTGATATTAGAAATAAATTGGGACTTTGTACCGATGTTCATTTAGGTGTCATCCACCCAAAGAGCATCAGACCCGTCCGATACCTTTTTCTCAGAGGCGGGACCTGGGGCATCAACCCGCATGCAATCAGACATGCTCTTCTCTGGAGTCAGCGGCCAACCCTGAGTGCAGTGTAGCCTCGCATCCTGGCGTAACATTTTAGCTTTTATGGTAGCCAACCATGCTTGGGGAGAATGTCCTGCTTCAATGGCTGTAAAAAGGCCTGAATGATCATGGCTGCATCACACTGTTGTGAGACTCTAATCTTGCATATATACCACAGGCAAACCAAGGAGACCAACACCAGATGGCCTGCTAATGCTCCCCATGCCCACCCATTCCTTCAGATGATTCATGGCTGCAGCAATCCATGATGATATTCCTGTGGCTAGTCCTCGTCCACTCTGGTAGAATTTACTGTGACAATGGCCACTCTCAGCTGCTCCATCGTAGTATCAAATTCTCAGTCCAATTACCTAAAATATAGCTTGACAATTGTTTAGACAGATTTGCAGCACAGGAAAAATTCTCATGTTATATGCTAGTGACTCAAAGTCCAGCATATTTTCATTGACAGCCAAGTTGAGCGTTTTGCCATAGGGTATCAGTTTGCTCCTGCGAGGTCATTCCTCTGATTGAACACCATCAAGCTTCCTTTTAGTTGAGCATTAATTCCTTTATGTACAACTAAGGCATGAGCTACATTGGCTAAATGATTGATCAGGGTCTGAGTAGTCTGCCGGTATGACTCATGGCTAATGCCCGGTGGTAGCTCAACAGCCGCTAATGAGATGGTAGTAACAATGGTGGCTGTAGTTCCAAGATCCCTTTTCTGTCTGAAGAGAGTCATAGCGTGAGGGCATCAGCGGGCACAGGCACCCAGTGAGGCATGCGAGTAACCAGGGCATACCTAAATTTACTAGCATTCCAGCATTGGGCAAAAAAGCAAAGTATCATTACCACAATAACTTGGCTCTATCTGGCTAATAATGAATAAAAATGGGGGATATAGACAAACAGGTGTGGGCTTATAGGAAATAGGAAATATTATGAGAAGCCTTAACCCCCTCGTTGGAACATCCTGCGTCAGTTCTAGAACTAGCAGTGGTGGTGTCTGAGGTCTGAGTAGGTTAAGGAGACCATTGCCCCCAGGGCAGGTTGTGCTCCATGCCAATTGACTAACTCCCTGTTTTCCTCCACTTTTGAAAGTCATTTAAGGTTCTTAAATTATTTTTCCCTTTTTTTTAAAAATTTTTCATCAATTACACTTTATTCATTCTGCATCCCCCCATAAAGCCCCTCCCTCCTCCCCTCCCAATCCCACCCACCCTCCTCCCTTTGCTTGCATGCCACTCCCCAAGTCCACTGATAGGGAGGTTCTCCTCTCCTTTCTGATCTTAGTCTATCAGTTCACATCAAAAGTGGCTGCATTGTCCTCTACTATGGCCTGGTAAGGCTGCTCCCCCAGGGAGGTGATCAAGAAACAGGCCAATCAGATTATGTCAGAGGCAGTCCCTCTTCACATTACTATGTAACCCAATTGGACTCTGAACTGCCATGGGCTACATCTGTGCAGGGGTTCTGGGTTATCTCTATGAATAGTCCTTGGTTGGGGTATGAGTCTCTGGGAAGTTCCCTGTGTTCAAATTTTCTTGTTCTGTTGCTCTCCTTGTGGAGACCCTGTCCTCTCCAGCTCTTACTATTTCCCAGTTCTTACCTAAAATTCCATTCACTCTGCCCAACATTTGCCCATCAGGCTCAGCATCTGCTTTGATAGTCTGAAGGGCAGAGGCTTTCAGAGGCCCTCTGTGGTAGGTTCCTAGGTTGTTTCCTGTTTTCTTCTTCTTCTGATGTCCATCCTCTTTGCCTTTCGGATGGGGATTGGACATTTTAGTTAGGGTCCTCTCTCTTGTTTAGTTTCTTTAGATGCACAGGTTTTAGTGGGTTTGTCCTATGTTGTATGTCTATATGGTGAGTATATACCATGTGTGTCTTTTTGCTTCTGGGACAACTCACTCAGGATGATCCTTTCCAGATCCCACCATTTCCCTGCAAATTTCATAATTTCCTTATTTTCATTGCTGAGTAATATTCCATTGTGTAGATGTACCACAATTTCTGCATCCATTCTTCAGTTGAGGGCATCTGGGTTGTTTCAGCTTCTGGCTATTACAAATAAAGCTGCTACAAACATGGTTGAGCAAATGTCCTTTTTGTGTACTTGAGCCTCTTTTGGGTATATGCCCAGTAGTGGTATGGCTGGATCTTGAAGCGCTATTCCTAGTTGTCTGAAAGCGCCAGATTGATTTCCAGAGTGGTTGTACAAGTTTACATTCCCACCAGCAGTGGAGAAGGGTTCCCCCTTTCTCCACAACCTCTCAGCATGTGTTGTCACTTGAGTTTTGATCTTGGCCATTCTCATGGGTGTAGGTGAAATCTCAGGGTTGTTTTGATTTGCATTTCCCTAATGGCTAGTGAGGTTGAGCATTTCTTTAAGTGCTTCTCTGCCATTCAGTATTCCTCTACAGAGAATTCTCTGTTTAGCTCTGTTCCCCATTTTTAAGTGGATTACTTGGTTTGCTGCTTTTCAGCTTCTTTAGTTCTTTATATATACTGGATATGAGTCCTCTGTCAGATAAAGGGTTGGTGAAGATTCTTTCCCAATCTGTAGGTGGTCGCTTTGTTTTGATGTCGGTGTCCTTTGCTTTACAGAAGCTTTTCAGTTTCATGAGGTCCCATTTATTGACTGTTGCTCTTAGAGCCTGTGCTGTTGGTGTTCTGTTCAGGAAGTTTTCCCTGTACCAATGAGTTCTAGGGTATTTCCCACTTTTTTTTTCAAGCCGATTTAATGTGTCTGGTTTTATGTTGAGGTCTTTGATCCACTTGGACTTCAGTTTTGTGCAGGGTGACAAGTATGGATCTATTTTCATTTTTCTACATGTAGACATCCAGTTAGACCAGCACCATTTGTTGAAGATGCTATCTTTTTCCATTGTATGGTTTTGGCATCTTTGTCAAAGATCAGGTGTCCATAAGTGTGTGGGTTGATTTCTGGGTCCTCTGTTCAGTTCCATTGATCCACCATTCTGTTTCTATGCCAGTACCATGCAGTTTTTAAAACTGTTGCTCTACAGTACAACTTAAGATCAGGGATGGAGATACCTCGGAAGATCTTTTATTGTAGAGGATTGTTTTAGCAATTCTGGGTTTCTTGTTATTCCATATGAAGTTGAGAATTTTTCTTTCCAGGTCTGTAAAGAATTGTGTTGGTAATTTGATGGGCATTGCATTGAATCTGTAGATTGCTTTTGGTAAGATGGCCATTTTACTATGTTAATCTTGCCAAGCCATGAGCATGGGGAGATCTTTCCATCTTCTCATATCTTCTTCTAATTCTTTCTTCAGAGATTTGAAATTTTTTTCATACAAGTCTTTGACTTCCTTGGTTAGGGTTACTCCGAGGTACCTTATGTCATTTGTGGCTATTGTGAAGGGTGTTGTTTCCTAATTTCTTTCTCAGCCCTTTTGTCTTTTGTATACAGGAGGGCTACTGATTTTGAGTTAATTTTGTATCCGCCACTTTGCTGAAGGTGTTAATCAGCTGTAGGAGTTCCTGGTAGAGTTTTTTTGGGGTCACTCACGTATACTATCATATCATCTGCAAATAGTGATAATTTGACTTCTTCCTTTCCAATTTGTATCCCCTTGATCTCCTTCAACTGTCTTATTGCTCTAGCAAGGACTTCAGCACTATGTTGAAGAGATATGGAAAGTGGGCAGCCTTGTCTTGTCCCTGATTTCAGTGGGATTGCTTTTAAGTTTCTCTCCGTTCAGTTTGATGTTGGCTATAGGCTTGCTGTATATCGCCTTTACTATGTTTAGATATGTGCCTTGTATCCTGATCTCTCAATACTTTGAACATGAATGGATGTTGGATTTTGTCAAAGGCTTTTTCAGCATCTAGGGAGATTATCATGTGGTTTTTCTTTCAGTTTGTTAATATGGTGGATCACATTGATGGATTTCCTTATATTGAACCACCCCTGCATACCTGGGATGAAGCCTACTTGGTCATAGTGGATAATATCTTTGATGTGTTCTTGGATTCGGTTTGCAAGTATTTTATTAAGTATTTTTGCATCAATGTTCATAAGGGAGATTGGGCGGAAATTCTCTTTCTTTGTTGAGTCTTTGTGAGGTTTAGGTACCAAGGTGACTGTGGCTTCATAGAATGAATTTGGTAATATTCCTTCTGTTTCTATTTTTGTGGAATAGTTTGAAGAGAATTGGTGTTAGCTCTTCTTTGAAGGTCTGGTAGAATTCTGCGCTGAAGCCATCTGGTCCTGGGCTTTTTGGATGGGAGACTTTTGATGACCGCTTCTATTTCTTTGGGGATATAGGACTATTTAGTTGATTTACCTGGTCTGATTCAGCTTTGGTAAGTCAAATCGATCAAGAAAATTATCCATTTCATTTAGATTTTCAAATTTTGTGGCATATAGACTTTTAGTAAGTCCTAATGATTGTTTGGATTTCCTCAGTGTCTGTAGTTATATCCCCCTTGTCATTCCTGATTTTGTTGATTTGGGTGGTGTCTCTCTGCCTTTTAGTTAGCCTGGCTAAGGGTTTGTCGATCTTGTTGATTTTCTCAAAGAACCAGCTCTTGGTTTCATTGATTCTTTGAATTGTTTTATTTGTTTCCAATTGATTGATTTCAGCCCTGAGTTTGATTATTTCAGCCGTCTACTCCTTCTTGGTGTGTCTGCTTCTTCTTTTTCTAGGGTTTTTAAGTGAGCCATTAGGGTGCTTGAATGAGCTGTCTCAATTTCTTCTTGAAGGCACTTAGTGCTATGAACTTTCCTCTTGCACTGCTTTCATTGTGTCCACAAGTTGGGTATGTTGTGTCTTCATTTTCATTGATTTCTAGAAAGACTTTAATTTCTTTCTTTATTTCTTCCCTGACCCAGCTGTCATTTAGTAACAAGTTGTTCAGTTTCCATGTGTGTGTAGGCTTTTTGTTATTTCTGTTATTGTGGAGGTCCAGCTTTATTCCATGGTGATCAGACAAGATACATGGGATTATTTCAATCTTCTTGTATCTGTTGAGGCTTGCTTTGTGACCCACTATATGGTCTATTTTGGAGAAGGTTCCATGAGGTGCTGAGAAGAAGGTAAATTCTTTTGTGTTTGGGTGTAAAGTTCTGTAAATGTCTGTTAAGTCCATTTGATTCATGACCTCTGTCAGAGACATTGTTTCTTTGTTTAATTTCTGTTTTGTTGACCTATCCTTTGTTGAGAGTGGGGTGTTGAAGTCTCCCACTATTAATGTGTGGGATCTATATGTGCTTTAAATTTTATCAATGTTTCTTTCACAAATGTGGGTGCCCTTGTATTTGGGGCATAGATGTTCAGGATTGTGATGTCTTCCTGGTGGAATTTTCCCTTGATGAGTATGAAGTGTCCTTCCCCATCTCTTTTGATTAATTTTGGTTGAAAGTCTATTTTATCAGATATTAGAATGGCTACTCCTGCTTGCTTCTTGGGTCCGTTTTGCTTGGAAAGTCGTCTTCCAACCCTTTACCCTCAGGTAATGTCTATCTTTGTGTCTTAGGTGTGTTTCTTGTATGCAACAGATTGCTGGGTTTTGTTTATGTATCCATTCTGTTAATCTGTGTCTTTTTATTGGAGAGTTGAGTCCATTGATGTTGAGAGATTAATGACCAGTGGCTGTTAGATGTCTTGATTTTGATGTTGGCTGTGGTCATCAGGTTGTGTGCTTAGTTGCTTTTTGTTTTACTGGAGTGAGGTTATTTATTTCCTGTGTTTTCTTGAATGTAGCTAGCTTTCTTGGGTTGTATTTTCCCTTCCAGTGTCTTCTGTAATGCTGGATTTGTTTGTAGGTATTGTTGAAATTTGTTTTTGTCATTGAATATCTTGTTTTCTCCATCTGAGGACTGAGAGTTTTTTGGGTATAGTAGCCTGGGCTGACATCTGTGTTCTCTTAGGGTCTGCATGATATCCGTCCAGGCCCTTCTGGCTTTCATAGTCTCTGTTGAAAAGTCAGGTGTGATTCTAATGGGTTGCCATTATATGTTACTTGGCCTTTTTCCCTTGCAGCTTTTAGTATTTTTTCTTTGTTCTGTATACTTACTGTTTTGATTAGTATGTGGCGGGAGGATTTTCTTTTCTGGTCAAATTTTTTGGGTGTTCTGTAGGCCTCATGTATTCTAATTGGCCTCTCCTTTAGCTTGGGGAAATTTTCTTCAATGATTTTGTTGAAAATATTTTCTGGGCCTTGGAGAAGAAGTCTTCTTTTCCTCTATACCTATTATTCTTAGGTTTTGTCTTTTTCATATTGTCTTGCATTTCTTGGGTGGTCTGTGTCAGGAATTTTTGGATTAACATTTTCT
>JAEOAE010000550.1:0-15480 GCA_036365155.1 Meriones psammophilus
GAGCGGGTTTCAAGTGCCCTGGGCTCATTTCGTTGAGGCGGGTTTTCAAGTGCCTGGGCTCATTTCGTTGGAAGCGGGTTTTCAAGTGCCCTGGGCTCATTTCGTTGAAGCGGGTTTTCAAGTGCCCTGGGCTCATTTCGTTGAAGCGGGTTTTCAAGTGCTCTGGGCTCATTTCGTTTAGGCGGGTTTTCAAGTGCCCTGGGCTCATTTCGTTGAGGCGGGTTTTCAAGTGCCCTGGGCTCATTTCGTTTGAGCGGGTTTCAAGTGCCCTGGGCTCATTTCGTTTAGGCGGGTTTCAAGTGCCCTGGGCTCATTTCGTTGGAAGCGGGTTTTCAAGTGCCCTGGGCTCATTTCGTTAGGCGGGTTTTCAAGTGCCCTGGGCTCATTTCGTTGGAAGGCGGGTTTTCAAGTGCCTGGGCTCATTTCGTTGGAAGCGGGTTTTCAAGTGCCCTGGGCTCATTTCGTTGAAGCGGGTTTTCAAGTGCCTGGGCTCATTTTTTAGGCGGGTTTTCAAGTGCCCTGGGCTCATTTCGTTTAGGCGGGTTTTCAAGTGCCCTGGGCTCATTTCGTTGAGCGGGTTTTCAAGTGCCCTGGGCTCATTTCGTTGGGCGGGTTTTCAAGTGCCCTGGGCTCATTTCGTTGAGGCGGGTTTTCAAGTGCTCTGGGCTCATTTCGTTGAAGCGGGTTTTCAAGTGCCCTGGGCTCATTTCGTTGGTTTTCAAAGCGGGTTTTCAAGTGCCCTGGGCTCATTTCGTTGGAAGCGGGTTTTCAAGTGCCCTGGGCTCATTTAGATTTGAAGCGGGTTTTCAAGTGCCCTGGGCTCATTTCGTTTGAAGCGGGTTTTCAAGTGCCCTGGGCTCATTTCAGCGGGTTGCCTGGGCTCAAGTGTTTTCAAGTGCCTGGGCTCATTTCGTTGGAGCGGGTTTTCAAGTGCCCTGGGCTCATTTGTTCGGGGTTTCAAGTGCCCTGGGCTCATTTCGTTTGAAGCGGGTTTTCAAGTGCCCTGGGCTCATTTTCGTTTTGAGCGGGTTTTCAAGTGCCCTGGGCTCATTTCGTTTGAGCGGGTTTTCAAGTGCCCTGGGGCTCATTTCGTTGAAGCGGGTTTTCAAGTGCCCTGGGCTCATTTCGTTTGAAGCGGGTTTTCAAGTGCCTGGGCTCATTTCGTTGGAAGCGGGTTTTCAAGTGCTCTGGGCTCATTTCGTTGAGAAGCGGGTTTTCAAGTGCCTGGGCTCATTTCGTTGGAAGCGGGTTTTCAAGTGCTCTGGGCTCATTTCGTTGAAGCGGGTTTTCAAGTGCCCTGGGCTCATTTCGTTTGAGGCGGGTTTTCAAGTGCTCTGGGCTCATTTCGATTTGGAAGCGGGTTTTCAAGTGCTCTGGGCTCATTTCGTTGGAAGCGGGTTTCAAGTGTGCCTGGGCTCATTTCGTTGGGCGGGTTTTCAAGTGCTCTGGGCTCATTTCGATTTAGGCGGGTTTTCAAGTGCCTGGGCTCATTTAGTTTAAGCGGGTTTTCAAGTGCCTGGGCTCATTCGTTTGAAGCGGGTTTTCAAGTGCCTGGGCTCATTTCGTTTGGGCGGGTTTTCAAGTGCTCTGGGCTCATTTCGTTGGGCGGGTTTTCAAGTGCCCTGGGCTCATTTAGATTTGGAAGCGGGTTTTCAAGTGCCCTGGGCTCATTTCGTTGGAAGCGGGTTTTCAAGTGCTCTGGGCTCATTTAGTTTGAAGCGGGTTTTCAAGTGCTCTGGGCTCATTTCGTTGGAAGCGGGTTTTCAAGTGCCCTGGGCTCATTTCGTTGGAAGCGGGTTTTCAAGTGCCCTGGGCTCATTTCGTTGGAAGCGGGTTTTCAAGTGCCTGGGCTCATTTGGGCGGGTTTTCAAGTGCCCTGGGCTCATTTCGTTGGAAGCGGGGTTTTCAAGTGCCTGGGCTCATTTTCGTTTGAGCGGTTTTCAAGTGCTCTGGGCTCATTTCGTTGGAAGCGGTTTTCAAGTGCCCTGGGCTCATTTAGTTAGGCGGGTTTTCAAGTGCCCTGGGCTCATTTCGTTAAGCGGGTTTTCAAGTGCCCTGGGCTCATTTCGTTGAAGCGGGTTTTCAAGTGCTCTGGGCTCATTTCGTTGGAAGCGGGTTTTCAAGTGCCCTGGGCTCATTTCGTTTGAAGCGGGTTTTCAAGTGTGGGCTCATTTGGGCGGGTTTTTGCCCTGGGCTCATTTGTTGAAGCGGGTTTTCAAGTGCCCTGGGCTCATTTCGTTAGGCGGGTTTTCAAGTGCCCTGGGCTCATTTCGTTGGAAGCGGGTTTTCAAGTGCCCTGGGCTCATTTCGTTGGAAGCGGGTTTTCAAGTGCTCTGGGCTCATTTCGTTGGAAGCGGGTTTTCAAGTGCCTGGGCTCATTTCGTTTGAAGCGGGTTTTCAAGTGCCTGGGCTCATTTCGTTGAAGCGGGTTTTCAAGTGCTCTGGGCTCATTTCGTTGAAGCGGGTTTTCAAGTGCCCTGGGCTCATTTCGTTGGGCGGGTTTTCAAGTGCCCTGGGAGCGGGTTTTCATTTCTGGGCTCATTCGTTTGAAGCGGGTTTTCAAGTGCCCTGGGCTCATTTCGTTGAAGCGGGTTTTCAAGTGCCCTGGGCTCATTTCGTTGAAGCGGGTTTTCAAGTGCTCTGGGCTCATTTCGTTGGCTCAAGCGGGTTTCAAGTGCCCTGGGCTCATTTCGTTGGAAGCGGGTTTTCAAGTGCTCTGGGCTCATTTCGTTTGAAGCGGGTTTTCAAGTGCCCTGGGCTCATTTCGTTTGAAGCGGGTTTTCAAGTGCCTGGGCTCATTTCGTTGAAGCGGGTTTTCAAGTGCCTGGGCTCATTTCGTTGAAGCGGGTTTTCAAGTGCTCTGGGCTCATTTCGTTGAAGCGGTTTTCAAGTGCCTGGGCTCATTTCGTTGAAGCGGGTTTTCAAGTGCCCTGGGCTCATTTCGTTGAAGCGGGTTTTCAAGTGCCCTGGGCTCATTTCGTTGAGGCGGGTTTTCAAGTGCCCTGGGCTCATTTCGTTTGAAGCGGGTTTTTCAAGTGCCCTGGGCTCATTTAGTTGAAGCGGGTTTTCAAGTGCTCTGGGCTCATTTCGTTGGAAGCGGGTTTTCAAGTGCCCTGGGCTCATTTGTTGAAGCGGGTTTTCAAGTGCCCTGGGCTCATTTCGTTGGAAGCGGGTTTTCAAGTGCCCTGGGCTCATTTCGTTGGAAGCGGGTTTTCAAGTGCCCTGGGCTCATTTAGATTGAAGCGGGTTTTCAAGTGCCCTGGGCTCATTTCGTTGAAGCGGGTTTTCAAGTGCCCTGGGCTCATTTCGTTGGAAGCGGGTTTTCAAGTGCCCTGGGCTCATTTCGTTGGAAGCGGGTTTTCAAGTGCCCTGGGCTCATTTAGTTGAAGCGGGTTTTCAAGTGCCTGGGCTCATTTCGTTAAGCGGGTTTTCAAGTGCCCTGGGCTCATTTCGTTGGAAGCGGGTTTTCAAGTGCTCTGGGCTCATTTCGTTGAGCGGGTTTTCAAGTGCCCTGGGCTCATTTCGTTGAAGCGGGTTTTCAAGTGCCTGGGCTCATTTCGTTGGAAGCGGGTTTCAAGTGCCTGGGCTCATTTCGTTGGGCGGGTTTTCAAGTGCCTGGGCTCATTTCGTTTGAGCGGGTTTTCAAGTTCCCTGGGCTCATTTCGTTGAAGCGGGTTTTCAAGTGCCTGGGCTCATTTCGTTGAAGCGGGTTTTCAAGTGCCCTGGGCTCATTTAGTTGGAAGCGGGTTTTCAAGTGCCCTGGGCTCATTTCGTTGAAGCGGGTTTTCAAGTGCTCTGGGCTCATTTCGTTGAAGCGGGTTTTCAAGTGCTCTGGGCTCATTTCGTTAAGGCGGGTTTTCAAGTGCTCTGGGCTCATTTCGTTGAAGCGGGTTTTCAAGTGCTCTGGGCTCATTTCGTTGAAGCGGGTTTTCAAGTGCTCTGGGCTCATTTTGTTTGAAGCGGGTTTTCAAGTGCCCTGGGCTCATTTCGTTAGAGCGGGTTTTCAAGTGCCCTGGGCTCATTTCGTTGGAAGCGGGTTTTCAAGTGCCCTGGGCTCATTTCGATTTGGAAGCGGGTTTTCAAGTGCCCTGGGCTCATTTCGTTGGAAAGCGGTTTTCAAGTTCCCTGGGCTCATTTCGTTTGAGCGGGTTTTCAAGTGCCTGGGCTCATTTCGTTGAGCGGGTTTTCAAGTGCCTGGGCTCATTTCGTTGAAGCGGGTTTTCAAGTGCTCTGGGCTCATTTTCGTTTGAAGCGGGTTTTCAAGTGCCTGGGCTCATTTAGTTGGAAGCGGGTTTTCAAGTGCCCTGGGCTCATTTCGTTGGAAGCGGGTTTTCAAGTGCCCTGGGCTCATTTCGTTGGAAGCGGGTTTTCAAGTGCCCTGGGCTCATTTCGTTGAAGCGGGTTTTCAAGTGCTCCTGGGCTCATTTCGTTGAAGCGGGTTTTCAAGTGCTCTGGGCTCATTTCGTTGGGCGGGTTTTCAAGTGCCCTGGGCTCATTTAGTTTGAGCGGGTTTTCAAGTGCCCTGGGCTCATTTCATTTTGAGCGGGTTTTCAAGTGCTCTGGGCTCATTTAGTTGAAGCGGGTTTTCAAGTGCCCTGGGCTCATTTTGTTGGAAGCGGGTTTTCAAGTGCCTCTGGGCTCATTTCGTTGGAAGCGGGTTTTCAAGTGCCCTGGGCTCATTTCGTTGGAAGCGGGTTTTCAAGTGCCCTGGGCTCATTTCGTTGAAGCGGGTTTTCAAGTGCCCTGGGCTCATTCGTTGAGCGGGTTTTCAAGTGCCCTGGGCTCATTTCGTTGAAGCGGGTTTTCAAGTGCCTGGGCTCATTTCGTTGAGCGGGTTTTCAAGTGCCCTGGGCTCATTTCGTTGGAAGCGGGTTTTCAAGTGCCCTGGGCTCATTTCGTTGGAAGCGGGTTTTCAAGTGCTCTGGGCTCATTTAGATTTGAAGCGGGTTTTCAAGTGCTCTGGGCTCATTTCGTTGGAAGCGGGTTTTCAAGTGCCCTGGGCTCATTTCGTTTGAGCGGGTTTTCAAGTGCCCTGGGCTCATTTAGATTTGAGCGGGTTTCAAGTGCTCTGGGCTCATTTAGATTGGAAGCTGGTTTTCAAGTGCCTGGGCTCATTTCGTTGAAGCGGGTTTTCAAGTGCCTGGGCTCATTTAGATTTAAGCGGGTTTTCAAGTGCTCTGGGCTCATTTCGTTGGAAGCGGGTTTTCAAGTGCCCTGGGCTCATTTCGTTGAAGCGGGTTTTCAAGTGCCCTGGGCTCATTTCGTTGGAAGCGGGTTTTCAAGTGCCCTGGGCTCATTTCGTTGAAGCGGGTTTTCAAGTGCCCTGGGCTCATTTTCGTTTGAAGGCGGGTTTCAAGTGCCTGGGCTCATTTAGTTTGAGCGGGTTTTCAAGTGCTCTGGGCTCATTTCGTTGGCGGGTTTTCAAGTGCTGGGCTCATTTGGTGGTTTTCAAGTGCCTGGGCTCATTTAGTTGGGCGGGTTTTCAAGTGCCTGGGCTCATTTCGTTTGAAGCGGGTTTTCAAGTGCCTGGGCTCATTTCGTTGAAGCGGGTTTTCAAGTGCCCTGGGCTCATTTAGTTGAGCGGGTTTTCAAGTGCCCTGGGCTCATTTCGTTTGAAGCGGGTTTTCAAGTGCTCTGGGCTCATTTCGTTGAAGCGGGTTTTCAAGTGCCCTGGGCTCATTTCGTTGAGCGGGTTTTCAAGTGCCCTGGGCTCATTTCGTTGAAGCGGGTTTTCAAGTGCCCTGGGCTCATTTCATTGGAAGCGGGTTTTCAAGTGCCTGGGCTCATTTCGTTTTAGGCGGGTTTTCAAGTGCCCTGGGCTCATTTAGTTTGAAGCGGGTTTCAAGTGCCCTGGGCTCATTTCGTTGAAGCGGGTTTTCAAGTGCTCTGGGCTCATTTCGTTTGAAGCGGGTTTTCAAGTGCCCTGGGCTCATTTCGTTGAGCGGGTTTTCAAGTGCCCTGGGCTCATTTCGTTTGAAGCGGGTTTTCAAGTGCTCTGGGCTCATTTCGTTGAGCGGGTTTTCAAGTGCCTGGGCTCATTTCGTTGAAGCGGGTTTTCAAGTGCCCTGGGCTCATTTCGTTGGAAAGCGGGTTTCAAGTGCCCTGGGCTCATTTCGTTGAGCGGGTTTTCAAGTGCCCTGGGCTCATTTTTTTTGAAGCGGGTTTTCAAGTGCCCTGGGCTCATTTCGTTGAGCGGGTTTTCAAGTGCCCTGGGCTCATTTCGTTTGAAGCGGGTTTTCAAGTGCCCTGGCTCATTTCGTTTGGCGGGTTTTCAAGTGCCCTGGGCTCATTTCGTTGAAGCGGGTTTTCAAGTGCCCTGGGCTCATTTCGTTGAAGCGGGTTTTCAAGTGCTCTGGGCTCATTTCGTTGAAGGCGGGTTTTCAAGTGCCCTGGGCTCATTTCGTTTGAAGCGGGTTTTCAAGTGCCCTGGGCTCATTTAGTTGGGCGGGTTTTTCAAGTGCCTGGGCTCATTTCGTTGGAAGCGGGTTTTCAAGTGCTCTGGGCTCATTTCGTTAGACGGGGGTTTTCAAGTGCCTGGGCTCATTTCGTTGAAGCGGGTTTTCAAGTGCCCTGGGCTCATTTCGTTGGAAGCGGGTTTTCAAGTGCCCTGGGCTCATTTCGTTTGGCGGGTTTTCAAGTGCCCTGGGCTCATTTCGTTGAAGCGGTTTTTCAAGTGCCTGGGCTCATTTCGTTGGAAGCGGGTTTTCAAGTGCCCTGGGCTCATTTCGTTGAAGCGGGTTTTCAAGTGCCCTGGGCTCATTTCGTTTGAAGCGGGTTTTCAAGTGCCCTGGGCTCATTTTCTTTGAAGCGGGTTTTCAAGTGCCTGGGCTCATTTCGTTGGAAGCGGGTTTTCAAGTGCCCTGGGCTCATTTCGTTGAAGCGGGTTTTCAAGTGCCTGGGCTCATTTCGTTGAGCGGGTTTTCAAGTGCCTCTGGCTCATTTCGTTGAAGCGGGTTTTCAAGTGCCCTGGGCTCATTTCGTTGAAAAGCGGGTTTTCAAGTGCCCTGGGCTCATTTCGTTGAAGCGGGTTTTCAAGTGCCCTGGGCTCATTTCGTTGAAGCGGGTTTTCAAGTGCCTGGGCTCATTTAGTTGAAGCGGGTTTTCAAGTGCCCTGGGCTCATTTAGTTGAAGCGGGTTTTTCAAGTGCCCTGGGCTCATTTCGTTGAAGCGGTTTTCAAGTGCCCTGGGCTCATTTAGTTGAAGCGGGTTTTCAAGTGCCTGGGCTCATTTCGTTTGAAGCGGGTTTTCAAGTGCCCGGCTCATTTCGTTGGTAGCGGGTTTTCAAGTGCCCTGGGCTCATTTCGTTAGGCGGGTTTTCAAGTGCCTGGGCTCATTTCGTTGAAAGCGGGTTTTCAAGTTCCCTGGGCTCATTTCGTTGAAGCGGTTTTCAAGTGCCCTGGGCTCATTTAGTTGGAGGAGGTTTTCAAGTGCTCTGGGCTCATTTAGTTGGCGGGTTTCAAGTGCCTGGGCTCATTTCGTTGAAGCGGGTTTTCAAGTGCCCTGGGCTCATTTTTGGAAGCGGGTTTTCAAGTGCCCTGGGCTCATTTCGTTGAAGCGGGTTTTCAAGTGCCCTGGGCTCATTTCGTTGGGCGGGTTTTCAAGTGCCTGGGCTCATTTCGTTGGAAGCGGTTTTCAAGTGCCCTGGGCTCATTTCGTTGAAGCGGGTTTTCAAGTGCCCTGGGCTCATTTCGTTGAAGCGGGTTTTCAAGTGCCCTGGGCTCATTTCGTTGGAAGCGGGTTTTCAAGTGCCTGGGCTCATTTTCGTTGAAGCGGGTTTTCAAGTGCCTGGGCTCATTTCGTTGAAGCGGGTTTTCAAGTGCCCTGGGCTCATTTCGTTGAAGCGGGTTTCAAGTGCCTGGGCTCGAGCGGGTTTTCAAGTGCCCTGGGCTCATTTCGTTGAAGCGGGTTTTCAAGTGCCCTGGGCTCATTTCGTTGGAAGCGGGTTTTCAAGTGCCCTGGGCTCATTTCGTTGAGGCGGGTTTTCAAGTGCCCTGGGCTCATTTCGTTGAAGCGGGTTTTCAAGTGCCCTGGGCTCATTTCGTTGAAGCGGGTTTTCAAGTGCCCTGGGCTCATTTCGTTGAAGCGGGTTTTCAAGTGCCCTGGGCTCATTTCGTTTGAAGCGGGTTTTCAAGTGCCCTGGGCTCATTTAGTTGGAAGCGGGGTTTTCAAGTGCCCTGGGCTCATTTCGCGGGTTTTCAAGTGCCTGGGCTCATTTCGTTGAAGCGGGTTTTCAAGTGCCCTGGGCTCATTTCGTTGGAAGCGGGTTTTCAAGTGCCCTGGGCTCATTTCGTTGAAGCGGGTTTTCAAGTGCCCTGGGCTCATTTCGTTGAAGCGGGTTTTCAAGTGCCCTGGGCTCATTTCGTTTGAAGCGGGTTTCAAGTGCCCTGGGCTCATTTCGTTCAAGCGGGTTTTCAAGTGCCTGGGCTCATTTCGTTGAAGCGGGTTTTCAAGTGCCCTGGGCTCATTTCGTTGAAGCGGGTTTTCAAGTGCTCTGGGCTCATTTCGTTGAAGCGGGTTTTCAAGTGCCCTGGGCTCATTTAGTTTGAAGCGGGTTTTCAAGTGCCCTGGGCTCATTTCGTTGAAGCGGGTTTTCAAGTGCCTGGG
Source organism: Meriones psammophilus (assembly GCA_036365155.1). NCBI lineage: Eukaryota > Metazoa > Chordata > Mammalia > Rodentia > Muridae > Meriones > Meriones psammophilus. The sequence continues at coordinate 8,605 of JAEOAE010000550.1, forward strand.
CTCATTTCGTTGAAGCGGGTTTTCAAGTGCCCTGGGCTCATTTCGTTGGAAGCGGGTTTTCAAGTGCCCTGGGCTCATTTAAGCGGGTTTTGAAGCGGGTTTTCAAGTGCCCTGGGCTCATTTCGTTGAAGCGGGTTTTCAAGTGCCTGGGCTCATTTCGTTGAAGCGGTTTTCAAGTGCCCTGGGCTCATTTCGTTGAAGCGGGTTTTCAAGTGTGCCTGGGCTCATTTCGTTGAAGCGGGTTTTCAAGTGCCCTGGGCTCATTTCGTTGGAAGCGGGTTTTCAAGTGCCCTGGGCTCATTTCGTTGAAGCGGGTTTTCAAGTGCTCTGGGCTCATTTAGTTGAGGCGGGTTTTCAAGTGCCCTGGGCTCATTTCGTTGAAGCGGGTTTCAAGTGCCCTGGGCTCATTTCGTTTGAAGCGGGTTTTCAAGTGCTCTGGGCTCATTTCGTTGAAGCGGGTTTTCAAGTGCCCTGGGCTCATTTCGTTGAAGCGGGTTTTCAAGTGCCCTGGGCTCATTTCGTTGAAGCGGGTTTCAAGTGCCCTGGGCTCATTTCGTTGAAGCGGGTTTTCAAGTGCTCTGGGCTCATTTCGTTGGAGCGGGTTTCAAGTGCTCTGGGCTCATTTCGTTGGAAGGGTTTTCAAGTGCCCTGGGCTCATTTCGTTGAAGCGGGTTTTCAAGTGCTCTGGGCTCATTTCGTTGAAGCGGGTTTTCAAGTGCCCTGGGCTCATTTCGTTTGAAGCGGGTTTTCAAGTGCCCTGGGCTCATTTCGTTGAAGCGGGTTTCAAGTGCCCTGGGCTCATTTCGTTGGAAGCGGGTTTTCAAGTGCCCTGGGCTCATTTCTTTGAAGCGGGTTTTCAAGTGCCCTGGGCTCATTTCGTTGAAGCGGGTTTTCAAGTGCTCTGGGCTCATTTCGTTTGAAGCGGGTTTTCAAGTGCCTGGGCTCATTTCGTTGAAGCGGGTTTTCAAGTGCCCTGGGCTCATTTAGTTGAAGCGGGTTTTCAAGTGCCCTGGGCTCATTTCGTTGAAGCGGGTTTTCAAGTGCCTGGGCTCATTTCGTTGAAGCGGGTTTTCAAGTGCCCTGGGCTCATTTCGTTGAAGCGGGTTTTCAAGTGCCCTGGGCTCATTTCGTTTGAGCGGGTTTTCAAGTGCCCTGGGCTCATTTCGTTTGAAGCGGGTTTTCAAGTGCCCTGGGCTCATTTTTGAGGCGGGTTTTCAAGTGCCCTGGGCTCATTTCGTTCAAGCGGGTTTTCAAGTGCTCTGGGCTCATTTCGTTGAAGCGGGTTTTCAAGTGCCCTGGGCTCATTTAGTTGGAAGCGGGTTTTCAAGTGCCCTGGGCTCATTTAGTTGAGCGGGTTTTCAAGTGCCCTGGGCTCATTTTCGTTTGAAGCGGGTTTTCAAGTGCCCTGGGCTCATTTCGTTGAAGCGGGTTTTCAAGTGCCCTGGGCTCATTTCGTTGAAGCGGGTTTTCAAGTGCCCTGGGCTCATTTCGATTTGAGCGGGTTTTCAAGTGCTCTGGGCTCATTTCGTTTGAAGCGGGTTTTCAAGTGCCCTGGGCTCATTTCGTTGAAGCGGGTTTTCAAGTGCCCTGGGCTCATTTCCGTTGAAGCGGGTTTTCAAGTGCCCTGGCTCATTTCTTTGAAGCGGGTTTCAAGTGCCCTGGGCTCATTTCGTTGGAAGCGGGTTTTCAAGTGCCCTGGGCTCATTTTTGGAGCGGGTTTTCAAGTGCTCTGGGCTCATTCGTTTGAGCGGGTTTTCAAGTGCCCTGGGCTCATTTCGTTGAAGCGGGTTTTCAAGTGCCCTGGGCTCATTTAGATTTGAAGCGGGGTTTCAAGTGCTTTCTGGGCTCATTTCGTTGAAGCGGGTTTCAAGTGCCCTGGGCTCATTTCGTTGAGCGGGTTTTCAAGTGCCTGGGCTCATTTTAGTTGGAAGCGGTTTTCAAGTGCCTGGGCTCATTTAGATTTGAAGCGGGTTTTCAAGTGCCCTGGGCTCATTTCGTTGAGCGGGTTTTCAAGTGCCCTGGGCTCATTTCGTTGGAAGCGGGTTTTCAAGTGCTCTGGGCTCATTTCGTTGAAGCGGGTTTTCAAGTGCCCTGGGCTCATTTCGTTGAAGCGGGTTTTCAAGTGCCCTGGGCTCATTTAGATTTGAGCGGGTTTTCAAGTGCCCTGGGCTCATTTATTTAGGCGGGTTTCAAGTGCTCTGGGCTCATTTCGTTGAAGCGGGTTTTCAAGTGCCCTGGGCTCATTTCGTTGAAGCGGGTTTTTCAAGTGCCTGGGCTCATTTCGTTGAAAGCGGGTTTTCAAGTGCCTGGGCTCATTTCGTTGGAAGCGGGTTTTCAAGTGCCTGGGCTCATTTCGTTGAAGCGGGTTTTCAAGTGCCCTGGGCTCATTTAGTTGAGGCGGGTTTTCAAGTGCTCTGGGCTCATTTATTTGAAGCGGGTTTTCAAGTGCCCTGGGCTCATTTCGTTGAAGCGGTTTTCAAGTGCTCTGGGCTCATTTCGTTGAAGCGGGTTTTCAAGTGCCCTGGGCTCATTTCGTTGAAGCGGGTTTTCAAGTGCCCTGGGCTCATTTAGTTTGAGCGGGTTTTCAAGTGCCCTGGGCTCATTTAGTTGAAGCGGGTTTTCAAGTGCCCTGGGCTCATTTAGTTGAAGCGGGGTTTTCAAGTGCCCTGGGCTCATTTCGTTGAAGCGGGTTTTCAAGTGCCTGGGCTCATTTCGTTGAAGCGGGTTTTCAAGTGCCCTGGGCTCATTTCGTTGAAGCGGGTTTTCAAGTGCCCTGGGCTCATTTCGTTGGAAGCGGTTTTCAAGTGCCTGGGCTCATTTCTTTGAGCGGGTTTTCAAGTGCCTGGGCTCATGGAGGCGGGTTTCAAGTGTTCATTTGAGCGGGTTTTCAAGTGCCCTGGGCTCATTTCGATTTGAAGCGGGTTTCAAGTGCCCTGGGCTCATTTCGTTGGAAGCGGGTTTTCAAGTGCCCTGGGCTCATTTCGTTGGAAGCGGGTTTTCAAGTGCTCTGGGCTCATTTCGTTGAGGCGGGTTTTCAAGTGCCTGGGCTCATTTTCGTTGAAGCGGGTTTTCAAGTGCCCTGGGCTCATTTCGTTGAAGCGGGTTTTCAAGTGCCTGGGCTCATTTCGTTTGAAGCGGGTTTTCAAGTGCCTGGGCTCATTTCGTTTGAAGCGGGTTTTCAAGTGCCCTGGGCTCATTTCGTTGAAGCGGGTTTTCAAGTGCTCTGGGCTCATTTCGTTTGAAGCGGGTTTTCAAGTGCCCTGGGCTCATTTCGTTTTGAAGCGGGTTTTCAAGTGCCCTGGGCTCATTTTCGTTGGAAAGCGGGTTTTCAAGTGCCTGGGCTCATTTCGTTGAGCGGGTTTTCAAGTGCCCTGGGCTCATTTCGTTGAAGCGGGTTTTCTAAAGTGCCCTGGGCTCATTTCGTTGAAAGCGGGTTTTCAAGTGCCCTGGGCTCATTTAGATTTGAAGCGGGTTTTCAAGTGCCCTGGGGCTCATTTCGTTGAAGCGGGTTTTCAAGTGCCCTGGGCTCATTTCGTTGGAAGCGGGTTTCAAGTGCCCTGGGCTCATTTCGTTGAGCGGGTTTTCAAGTGCCTGGGCTCATTTCGTTGGAAGCGGGTTTTCAAGTGCTCTGGGCTCATTTCGATTTGGGCGGGTTTTCAAGTGCCTGGGCTCATTTCGTTAGGCGGGTTTTCAAGTGCCCTGGGCTCATTTCGTTGAAAGCGGGTTTTCAAGTGCCCTGGGCTCATTTCGTTGGAAGCGGGTTTTCAAGTGCCCTGGGCTCATTTCGTTAGGCGGGTTTTCAAGTGCCCTGGGCTCATTTCGTTGAGGCGGGTTTTCAAGTGCTCTGGGCTCATTTCGTTGGAAGCGGGTTTTCAAGTGCCCTGGGCTCATTTAGATTTGAGCGGGTTTTCAAGTGCCTGGGCTCATTTCGTTGAAGCGGGTTTTCAAGTGCCCTGGGCTCATTTCGTTGGAAAGCGGGTTTTCAAGTGCCCTGGGCTCATTTCGTTGGGCGGGTTTTCAAGTGCCTGGGCTCATTTCGTTTGAAGCGGGTTTCAAGTGCCCTGGGCTCATTTCGTTAGGCGGGTTTTCAAGTGCCCTGGGCTCATTTCGTTGAGGCGGGTTTTCAAGTTCCCTGGGCTCATTTGTTTGAAGCGGGTTTTCAAGTGCCCTGGGCTCATTTCGTTGGAAGCGGGTTTTCAAGTGCCCTGGGCTCATTTTCGTTGAAGCGGGTTTTCAAGTGCCCTGGGCTCATTTCGTTGGAAGCGGGTTTTCAAGTGCCCTGGGCTCATTTCGTTGGAAGCGGGTTTTCAAGTGCCTGGGCTCATTTCGTTGAAGGCGGGTTTTCAAGTGCCTGGGCTCATTTCGTTGAGCGGGTTTTCAAGTGCCCTGGGCTCATTTCGTTGGAAGCGGGTTTCAAGTGCCCTGGGCTCATTTAGTTGGAAGCGGGGTTTTCAAGTGCCCTGGGCTCATTTCGTTGAAGCGGGTTTTCAAGTGCCCTGGGCTCATTTCATTGGAGCGGGTTTTCAAGTGCCTGGGCTCATTTCGTTGGGCGGGTTTCAAGTGCCCTGGGCTCATTTCTTTGAAGCGGGTTTTCAAGTGCCTGGGCTCATTTCGTTGAGGCGGGTTTTCAAGTGCCCTGGGCTCATTTCGTTGGAAGCGGGTTTTCAAGTGCCCTGGGCTCATTTCGTTAGGCGGGGTTTTCAAGTGCTCTGAGCTCATTTCGTTGGAAGCGGGTTTTCAAGTGCTCTGGGCTCATTTCGTTGAGCGGGTTTTCAAGTACCTGGGCTCATTTCGTTGAAGCGGGTTTTCAAGTGCCCTGAGCTCATTTCGTTGAAGCGGGTTTCAAGTGCCCTGGGCTCATTTCGTTGAAGCGGGTTTTCAAGTGTGCCTGGGCTCATTTCGTTGGAAGCGGGTTTTCAAGTGCCCTGGCTCATTTCGTTGAAGCGGGTTTTCAAGTGCCCTTGGCTCATTTCGTTGTTAGGCGGGTTTTCAAGTGCCCTGGGCTCATTTCGTTGGAAGCGGGTTTTCAAGTGCCCTGGGCTCATTTCGTTTGAAGCGGTTTTTCAAGTGCTCTGGGCTCATTTCGTTGAAGCGGGTTTTCAAGTGCCTGGGCTCATTTCGTTGAAGCGGGTTTTCAAGTGCCCTGGGCTCATTTCGTTGAAGCGGGTTTTTCAAGTGCCCTGGGCTCATTTCGTTGGAAGCGGGTTTCAAGTGCCCTGGGCTCATTTCGTTGAAGCGGGTTTTCAAGTGCCCTGGGCTCATTTCGTTGGAAGCGGGTTTTCAAGTGCCTGGGCTCATTTAGTTGGAAGCGGGTTTTCAAGTGCCCTGGGCTCATTTTTTAGCGGTTTTCAAGTGCCTGGGCTCATTTCGTTGGAAGCGGGTTTTCAAGTGCCCTGGGCTCATTTCGTTGAGGCGGGTTTTCAAGTGCCTGGGCTCATTTAGTTGAAGCGGGTTTTCAAGTGCCCTGGGCTCATTTCGTTGAGCGGGTTTTCAAGTGCCTGGGCTCATTTCCGTTGGAAGCGGGTTTTCAAGTGCCCTGGGCTCATTTCGTTGGAAGCGGGTTTTTCAAGTGCCCTGGGCTCATTTCGTTGAAGCGGGTTTTCAAGTGCTCTGGGCTCATTTCGTTGGAAGCGGGTTTTCAAGTTCCCTGGGCTCATTTCGTTGGAAAGCGGGTTTTCAAGTGCCTGGGCTCATTTCGTTGAAGCGGGTTTTCAAGTGCTCTGGGCTCATTTCGTTGGCAGGTTTTCAAGTGCCCTGGGCTCATTTCGTTGAAGCGGGTTTTCAAGTGCCTGGGCTCATTTCGTTGGAAGCGGGTTTTCAGTGCCTGGGCTCATTCGTTGGAAGCGGGTTTTCAAGTGCTCTGGGCTCATTTCGTTGAGGCGGGTTTTCAAGTGCCCTGGGCTCATTTCGTTGGAGCGGGTTTTCAAGTGCTCTGGGCTCATTCGTTGGAAGCGGGTTTTCAAGTGCTCTGGGCTCATTTCGTTGGAAGCGGGTTTTCAAGTGCCCTGGGCTCATTTCGTTGGAAGCGGGTTTTCAAGTGCTCTGGGCTCATTTCGTTGGAAGCGGGTTTTCAAGTGCCCTGGGCTCATTTCGTTTGAGCGGGTTTTCAAGTGCTCTGGGCTCATTTAGAGCGGGTTTTCAAGTGCCCTGGCTCATTTTTCAAGTGTTTCTGGGCTCATTTCGTTGGGCGGGTTTCAAGTGCCCTGGGCTCCGATTTGAAGCGGGTTTTCAAGTGCTCTGGGCTCATTTCGTTGGAAGCGGGTTTTCAAGTGCCCTGGGCTCATTTCGATTTGAAGCGGGTTTTCAAGTGCCTGGGCTCATTTAGTTGAAGCGGGTTTTCAAGTGCCCTGGGCTCATTTCGTTGGGGCGGGTTTTCAAGTGCCTGGGCTCATTTCGTTGAAGCGGGTTTTCAAGTGCCTGGGCTCATTTCGTTGGAGCGGGTTTTTCTGGGCTCATTGCCCTGGTTTTCAAGTGCTCTAGGCTCATTTCGTTGGTTTTCAAGTGCCCTGGGCTCATTTCGTTGGAGCGGGTTTTCAAGTGCCCTGGGCTCATTTAGATTTGAGGCGGGTTTTCAAGTGCTCTGGGCTCATTTAGATTTGAAGCGGGTTTTCAAGTGCCTGGGCTCATTTCGTTGAGCGGGTTTTCAAGTGCCCTGGGCTCATTCGTTAGGCAGGTTTCAAAGTGCCTGGCTCATTTCGTTCTGGCCAGGTTTTCAAGTGCCTAGGCTCATTTCGTTGAAGCGGGTTTTCAAGTTCTCTGGGCTCATTTAAGTTGAGCAGGTTTCAAGTACCCTGGGCTCATTTAGTTGAAGCGGGTTTTCAAGTGCCCTGGGCTCATTTCGTTGGAAGCGGGTTTTCAAGTGCCTGGGCTCATTTC
>JAEOAE010000319.1:0-20128 GCA_036365155.1 Meriones psammophilus
TCCAAACTGTGAACCTTCCTTCCTCCCCATGACTTTTCCCATACCCCACCCTAAAGCAGCCTTTCCAGAAACAGTCGGCCTTGTGTTCTACCCAAATTCCACTGCTTAGCTCACAGTACGCACCTGTGTTGGCCCACAAGGAGTTTGCGGGGAGAGTCTAAGGCATGGCTTCTGATGATCGGGCAAGGAGAAGAGGCATAAGCCAGGAGCAGTCTTTGTGCATTTTTAACAAGGTTATTCATTCAGCTCTGGCTGATGCTCAAGGACTAACGCATAGAACAGATCATACATTCTCGTGTGTGCTTCTGCCTTAAGTTCCTTTCAGCATCAGTCTCACAGTGTATGATTTCAACAATCTAAATATGGTTAGGACCCTGCAAGTCTAAGCATTTGGGCAAAGAGTAGACTCATCCTGCAGAAAGACTCCTGGAATGATTTCTGAATTTCTCCTTCAGTGGCAGGCTACAGAAGGTGTCAAGTTCCTCTTGGTTCCTCTGGTTCCACCTATTTAATCCACCATACACTTTGTCCTACTGGAGAAATTTTACAGATTCCTAGAAACTGTATGAACCTTCAGAAGCACACAGTGTGGATCCCAAGACTTTGGGAGAGGATACTGAAGTCATTTCCTTCATTTCAAGGAACAACATTTGTTGCTGCCATTAATTTAGATCTCTGATCATTAGGCAGTGTTTCCAGAACACACAATTTCTGGTATTGCCAAATGTGCCTGTTGTTCTTCAGGTGTGGGTTGCCTAGATGGAGGAGAACAGTAACAGCTGAGCAGTTCTACCCTGCCTTATTTTTGCATCTCCTGTTTTACATGTGCCATAATTTTAACTTTTTCTTGCAGTCCCCATCGACAGTACCTGGGTGTACAATAGATCCTGTAGAAGTTATTCTGCTTCTTCCAGAGATCCTCTTTTACCATCCCTGAAGACACAGGTCCATAAACAGCTGTATTCCCTTTGTAACATAGAACCCTTTGCGGATAGGGTCAGAGGTTTATCTGCAGCCAGATGCAAAGCTGTGCTGCTGCATGCAGTGGTGTGTATCAAATCTGAAATCCTCAGTTGAGATTTTCCACCTGCCTAGTACCTCATGGCTGCCTGATGGGAGACAGCTCAGATATTGCATGAGGTGTAAGCCTGACTGGCCCCTCTGTTTGTTTACTGATGGCAAGAGGTTAGCCTGTATGTCCCTCTCGGTGCTGTGATCCCTACACCAGTGCTTTCCCTTGCACAGCTGCCATGAAGCCCCGGGAACCTTTGCATTCCTTGAGCCAGAATCTGCTGGTTCCTTTCTGTGAATAAAGGGACCACTTGCCTCTGTGTTAACACACCTCCTATTTTGAGTTCTAGAGATTTTAACCTCTTTTTATTTTATTTTATTTAATTTTTTTATTTTATTCATTTATTTATTTATTTATTCTTATTTTTATTTATTTATTTATTTATCTCTCTATTTATTTATATTTATTTATTTATTTATTTATTCTTATTATTTATTTATTTATTTATTTATCTATTTATTTATTTTTATTTATTTATTTATTTATTTATTTATTTATTTATTTATTTTTTTAAAATCGGATTCACTCCAAAATAGCACAATCGGGTGATTTGAGAACTGGGAACTCTAGCTGTAGCTTGTCTTCAGAGGTCGGCATGATGTTCCTGAGAGCCAAAGCAGTTGTCTCTCTTAATCATTCAGTTCTGGGCTGCTCCTCCTCTTCATGCTCTAAATGCTCTCCTACATGTGATATTTACAGTATCATGCGCCAAGAATGGCATCAGTGCTTATCTGGTGTCAGTCTGGCACTGCCCTTGAGAGCTGAACCCAATCTCTGTATGAAGTTTGTGAACAGTCTTCTCCAGGGCCTTGAATTACCTTTAGTGAATGAGGCGGTCGTTTTTGCACAGGCTCCTTAACAGATCCCTGCACTCATAAAACCTGCAAGATGAGATTATTCAGTGACTTCATCATCAGAACAAATGAGGGACCACCTGGGAATGAGAAAAATAACTGTGATTATTTGAATTGAAGTCAGGTGCAGATAGCTTTTGAAGGATGGGGTGAACTGTTCTGAGAAACAATCAGCTGTAAAGTATAGAGCATAGTGATCTTATTTTCAGGCATAAAAACGCTGTGTTTTGCATGTTCAGGGTCATGTCCTGTCTTTGGAGGTGCGACCTATCTCACCAGCAATAAAACCTTTTGCTATTGCATTGAGTTGTGGTCTGTGAGTGTTCCTGTGAAGGGTGTAATCCTGAGCTCCTGAGCAGTGAGACTCCAGGTCTTACATTTTGGTGCGTTGCCCGGAAAACAGCGTGCCCTTCCTTAACCCTCAACAGACTGGGCTCAGAGGTCTGAGCCGGAACAGGTTAGTCTGATTTCTGGTATACCACTGTTTCTCTTAGTCACCTATCTGGACCTTTTTGGTCGTCTTCTCAGTCACTGCGATAGACAGACTTGTCAGAATATCGGGTTGACTGGGAACTGGAGGATGCTCCAGATTCCATTTGGGAGGCTAGTTCTGGGATGGTCTTCCTCCCATCTGTTTCTCTTCAGAGACAGCCTCGCCGTGAGGCAGCCTCTCAATCAGAATTCTGTGGTACCACCCTTAAGGGTGTCCTTGTCAAATTGCCTGTCTTGTCTTGGAAGCTTTTGCAATCCATTCCTTCATGATGAAGCAGCTTATAAAATGGGAAACATCTTTACCAGCTACGCAACAGACAGGTTTATAGGTAGACCATTCAAAGAAGTCATGAAATGTAAACATGAAGAAACAAACAAACAATCTAGAAAGATCATCCAGAGTGAGGTGTCCCGGAATCAGAAAGACATACATGGTATACACTCACTTCTAAGCGGAGGCTAGACCTATAAGATAGGATAAACATACTAAAATCTGTACACCTAAAGAAGATAAATGAGAAAGAGGACATGGATTAAGATGATCAATCCTCATTTAGAAAGACAAATGGGATGGACATAGAAGAAAACAACAGGACAGAAGCTTACCACAGAGGACCTGGGAAAGATTCTACCTAGCAGTGTATCAAAGTAGATGCTGAGACTCATAAGCAAACCTTGGGCAGAGCACAGGGAATCATATGAAAGAAGGAGGGGTTAGTATGACCTGAGAGGACAGGAACTCCACAAGGACCAAATATATCAGAGCACAGGGGTCTTTTATGAGACTGTATCTCCAACCAAGGACCATGTACGCATAGAACCTAGCACCCCTGCTCAAATATAGTTCATGTTAGCTCTGCATCCAATTGGTTACCATACTAAGTGGAACAAGGACAATTTCGGACATGAACTCAATGGCTGGCTCATTGACCTCTCCCACCACCCCCCAAGGAAAGATCAGACTTGCTAGGCCACAGAGGAGGACATTGCAGCCAGTCCTGATGATACCTGATAAGCAAGGGTCAGTTGGAACAGGAGGAGGCCCTCCCCTATCAGCGGACTTGGAAAGGGGTAGGGAGGAGATGAGGGAAGGAAGGTGGGATAGGGAGGTGATGAGGAACTGGGCTAGAGCTGGGATACAAAGTTAACAAGCTGTATCTAATATTAAAAATAAAAATTAAAAAAGTGGGACATAAAACAAAGTTCTTAAAGATGAAACACAAAAATGCTGACATTTCTTTTGTGTGAAGATAGGATTTTTCTGAATAATTTTGGCTGTCCCGGACTCTCTTTGTAGAACAGCCTGTGCTTGAACTCACAGAGATCCACCTACCTTTAACTTCCTGAGTGCTAGAAATGCAGGTGATCACCAACAGCCTGAGCTGCTGACAGTTTATTTTGTTTTAGCATTTTATTTTTGTTGTCTCATGCACTACATCCCAACTGCAGTTTCCTCTTCCTCCACTCCTCCCAGCCACACCCTATCCACCTCTACTCTGCCCAACTCACCTCTCCTTCATCCACTGCTTCTTTATTTTCAATGAAAAAAATCTGATGGCCTAACAAGTTACAAAAAGACTAGGAATAATCCCTCACATCAGAGTTGGTCAAAGCAATACACGAGGAGAGAAAGTATAGGGAGCAGGAAAAAAGTCAGAGACACCCCCATTCTCACTGTTGGAAGTCCTCAGCGACATCAGGATAATAATCATGAGGTATATGCCAACAACCTAGGTCACAAGACTCATAGAATGTTTATGTTTTTGTCCTTCAGACTCTGTGATCCCCTATGAGCCCAATTGACTCAGTGGGCCATGCTCTTGTTGTGTCCTTGATATCTCTGGTTCCTACAATATGTATTTCCTCATTTCTGGGGTTCCCTGGATACATCATTGTGTTTGGCTGTGGGTCGCTGCATCTACTCCCATCAGATGCCGGTGATGTCTCTCTGATGACAACTGGGCCAGGCACTCATCTAAGATTATAGCAGAGTATCTTTATTGACATTTTTTTGCCTGTCATGTTTACAGATATTGTGTGTCTCTAGGCTATCTTGACTCTGGTTCATGGTCATCCAGGCAGTGTCAGGCATGGACTTCCTCATGGTGTGGGCCTCAATGTGTTTTCTGGAGTGTATTTAATATTATTGTTAGGTTTTCCTTCTAGTATGTTCTGTAGGGCTGGATGGCTGCATATATCCTGGGTATAGTAGTCTGGGTTGGCATCGTGGTCTCTTAGTTTCTGCATGATATCCATCCAAGCCCTTCTGGCTTTCATAATCTCTGCTGAGAATTCTAGTGTGATTCTGATAGGTCTACTTATTATTTGAATGCTGTTTTGGTATTAGCAGTGTCATGCATAGAACAGTTAATTTTCGTGGTGTTATCCCCATATGAAATGAAATCTCTGTAACCTAAGAAAATGAAAAATGAACACAAACTTTAATGTGTTGAGGAAATTGAGACAAAGAAGGGACTAATTTGAGGTAAAAATAAACTATATATACATGCAAAAATTAAAATACTTGTAATTCAATTATGATATTTTAGAATGCAACTGCATCAAAAAGTTAACTCCTGGTCCATCAATATACCCAAAAATTTATGTAGCATTTTGACTTTGCATGATGATGAATATTTTTTTCTATAACTCCTCATATGTCAGTTACTATTGTTTAAGTGTTTTCTGAATGAATTACATGACATTATTAAAAGCAGAAAATTTGGTAGTTCTATGTGAAAGATGATTATAGGCATAGTTTACTTTCCCTCTAACTCTCTCTTTATAGGAAAGGATTTATGAGAATGATTTACAATCTGTGAGTCAATTAATTCAACAGTGGATGGCTAAAAAGGGAAAATCGAGGAATCTATCAGTGGCTTAGTCCATGAGGCTGGTGGCCTCAACTCACCCTTCACATACACGGAAATCCTCAAGAAGAAGGTTCTATAGTCAATGATGAAATAGACTTATTACCAAAGCAAAAAGGGAACAGGCAAAGAGTAAAACCTTCCTTCTTCTATGTCCTTGTATAGGTTTCCAGTAAGATGAGGCCAAGGTGAGTGGTTGATTTTGCAGTAAGAAGATACGGATTAAAGGTGTGTTTTTCAGCCTTACAGATTCAGAAGAGAAGTAGAGAAGACTACTTCAAATAAGGAAGACTTCACAATTGTGTCCTTAATTTGGGTGTTTTATTTAATTCCACATGCAGTCAAGTTAAAAACCAAGACTCATGATCACACCTCTTTTCAGCTTGAAAGATAATCATATCTCCTCTTTAATGTTAATTTCCAAATGAAAAAAGAATAACCAGGTCATAGCAATGCCTAAGAATAATTTAATGACGCAGAGTACAATAGCAGACAAATTACATATTTATCCTGATCGTCATTGAAGCTAACATTATTTAACTGTCCTTCAAAAACCTTCCAGGTTAGCAACAACTCGGCATCGCCGTTGAGCCACTCCACAACACACCTCCCTCGTAGGGCAACCCACATTAAGCACAAGGATTCACCTCCCACCTGCTACGTATGTGCAGGGTCCCTAGGTCCAGACCAAGCATGCTCCTTATTTGATGGCTCAGTCTCTGCAAGCCCCTGGGGCTGGGTCAGCTGTTTCTGTTGGTCTTCTTGTGAGGTTCCTCGCACCTCCAGGGCCTTCCATCTTTTCCCCAACACTTACTCAGGATCCCTAGAGCTCTGCATCTTTCTTAGGTGCAAGTCTGAGCATCTGTCCAAGCTCATTTCTGGCTGGAGTCTCTGAGACAATGGTCAGGTTAGGGTCCAGGCAACGGGTTTTACAGTCCCATTCTGGGCATTCCCAATGGGGTCAAATATCATTAAACAGAGCCTGATATTCTTCTTCTGTGAGAGGAGCCTCGACTGTTGGTTCGATCTGCTCCCATGGTACATCTGGGTCCAGAGCGGCTGGTCCCTGTTCCTTTTCCACTGTACTCTCCAGTTGTTCCAGGAAGAGCTGGACAGGGCAGGAGTCGCTGGATTCTGGGTAGGCCTCTGTGAGGAAGGTGAGCTCGGGTCTTGACATCAATGCTTCTGCACACTGGCCTCCTGCAGAACCCGATGTCAACAAGCTGTCCCGGGAAGCCTCCTCCTCAATGCAACACAATGCTCCAGGCCCGGGCCAGGAGAGGCAGGCAGGTCCTCACCTTTAGCTGTGCTGCCTCCAGCGCGGCCTTTCTGCCTGGCCTTTCTGTTCTGGAACCATATGTGGACGGTGTCCTCAGGCAAACCTGTGCTCTGTGCCAGTTGCACCCTCGTGGCATAGTCTGGAGATGGAGAGATCTCAAAAGCTTGCACTAGCATGCTGATCTGTGCTGGACTAAGCCGCGTTCGAGGCCTTCTCCGTTCTGAGGGCGGGCCTCTTGCTTGTTGTACCCTGGCGACAAGCTTTTCAGGAGGCTGTTGGAATGCTTCATGGCTGGAGCCTGCGGTGGTCTGCTTTGAGGTCTTCCTCGACATGCCAGTTCTAGTTCTGCGGTTTTGAAACCACACACGGATGGAGGACTCTGGAACTCCGAATTCACTGGCCAGTTCCTGCCTGGTCCTGAAGCTCGGGGTAAGGTGTCTTTGAAAACTGAGAGCAAGACCTCCTTCTGCTTGGCCTGCCAAACAGTCTTTTGATGCCGGGATATCTTTGCCGTGCTGCAGCCACCCACATCTGCCTGATCTTCCATCCTGCCGAGGACACTTTGACAGGAGTTCTTCCTCTCCAGTGTGTACTGAGAACAACACCCAGGAAAGTGCAGACTATGGCAAATGCGTAAAGGGGTCCGCTGCTCACCCTTAAATACCGACCTGAGGCCCCACCCACTCCCTCGAGGCCTCCAATTACAGGCCAAACCGTGGAACGCTCTTCTTCTTCCAAACTGTGAAACCCTTCCTTCCTCCTGCGAATTTTCCCATACCCCACCCTAAAGCAGCCTTTCCAGAAACAGTCGGCCTTGTGTTCTACCCAAATTCCACTGCTTAGCTCACAGTACGCACCTGTGTTTGGCCCAAAAGGAGTTTTGGGAGAGTCTAAGGCATGGCTTCTGATGATCAGGCAGGAGAAGAGGCATAAGCCAGGAGAAGTCTTTGCCTACTTTAACAAGGTCATTCATTCAGCTCTGGCTGATGCTCAAGGAGGAACGTGGCTAGAACAGATCTTGTACTCGTGTGCCGTCTGCCTTAAGTTCCTTTGAGCTCCAGTCTCGGTGTATGATTTCAACAATCTAAATATGGTTAGGACCGTGCAAGTCTAAGCATTTGGGCAGAGAGGAGACTCATCCTGCAGAAAGACTCCTGGAATTATTTCTGAATTTCTCCTTCAGTGGCAGGCCACAGAAGGTGTCAAGTTCCCTCTTGGTTCCTCTGGTTCCACCTATTTAATCCACCATACACTTTGTCCTACTGGAGAAATTTTACAGATTCCTAGAAACTGTATGAACCTTCAGAAGCACACATTGTGGATCCCAAGACTTTTGGGAGAGGATACTGAAGTCATTTCCTTCATTTCAAGGAACAACATTCGTTGCTGCCATTAATTTGGATCTCTGATCATTAGGCAGTGTTTTCCAGAACACACAATTTCCAGTACTGCCAAATGTGCCTGTTGTTCTTCAGGGTGTGGCTTTGCCCCAGGTGGAGGAGAACAGTAACAGCTGAGCAGTTCTACCCCTGCCTTATTTTTGCATCTCCTGTTTTACATGTGCCATAATTTTAACTTTTTTCTTGCAGTCCCCATCGACAGTACCTCGGTGTACAATAGATACTGTAGAAGTTATTCTGCTTCTTCCAGAGATCCGCTTTACCATCCCTGAATACACAGATCCATAAACATCTGTATTTCCTTTGTGACATAGAACTCTTGCCGATAGGGTCAGAGGTTTATCTGCAGCCAGATGCAAAGCTGCGCTGCTGCATGCAGTGGTATGAATCAAATCTGAAATCCTCAGTTGAGATTTTCCTACCTGCCTAGTACCACATGGCTGCCTGATGGGAGACAGCTCGTATTATTGCATGAGGGGTGTAAGCCTGACAGGCCCCTCTGTTTGTTTACTGATGGCAAGAGGTTAGCCTGTATGTCCCTCTCGGTGCTGTTATCCCTACACCAGTGCTTTCCCTTGCCACAGCTGCCATGAAGCCCCGGGAACCTTTGCATTCCCTTGGAGCCAGAATCTGCTTGTTCCTTTCTGTGAATAAAGGGACCACTTGCCTCTGTGTTAACACACCTCCTATTTTGAGTTCTAGAGATTTTAACTCTTTTTTTTTTTTTTTTTTTCTAAATTCCGGATTCACCCAAAATAGCACACCAAGGCGATTTGAGAACTGGGAACTCTAGCTGTAGCTTGTCCTGTGAGGTCGGCATGATGCTCCTGAGAGCCAAAAGCAGTGTCTCTCTTAATCATTCATTTCTTGGGGCTGCTCCTCCTCTTCATGCTCTAAATGCTCTCCTACATGTGATATTTACAGTATCATGCGCCAAGAATGGCATCAGTGCTTATCTGGTGTCAGTCTGGTACTGCCCTCTTGAGAGCTGAACCCAATCTCTGTATGAAGTTGGTGAACAGTCTTCTCCAGGGCTTTGAATTACCTTACTGCATGAGGCGGTTGTTTTGCACAGGCTCCTAAACAGATCCCTGCACCCTAAACACTGCAACATGACATTATTCAGTGACTTCATCATCAGAATAAATGAGGGACCACCTGGGAATGAGAAAAACAACTGTGATTATTTGAATTGAAGCCAGGTGCTGATAGCTCTTGAAGGGCAGGATGAACTGTTCTGAGAAACAACCAGCTGTAAAGTATAGAGCAAAAGTGATCTGATTTTCAGGCATAAAAACCCTGTGCTTTGCATGTTCAGGGTCATGTCCTGTCTTTGGAGGTGCGACCTATCTCGACAGCAATAAAACCTTTTGCTATTGCATCGATTTGTGGTCTGTGAGTATTCCTGTGAAGGGTGTAATCCTGAGCTCCTGAGCAGTGAGACTCCAGGTCTTACATTTTGGTGCATTGCCCAGAAAACAGACCTCAACAGACTGGGCTCAGAGGTCGAGCTCGGAACAGGTTAGTCTGATTTCTGGTATACCACTGTTTCTCTTTAGTCACCTATCTGGACCTTTTTGGTCGTCTTCTCAGTCACTGCGATAGACAGACTTGTCGGAATATCGGTTGACTGGGAATGTTCTAGTATGTTCTGTAGGGCTGGATGGCTGCATATATCCTGGGTATAGTAGTCTGGGTTGGCATCGGTGGTCTCTTAGTTTCTGCATGATATCCATCCAAACACTTCTGGATTTTCTAATCTCTGCCGATAATTCTAGTGTGAATCTGATAGGTCTACTTATTATTTGAATGATGTTTTGGTATTAGCAGTGTCATGCATAGAACAGTTAATTTTCATGATGTCATCCCCATATAAAATAGAATCTCCGTAACCTATGAAAATGAAAAATAAACACACTTTAATGTGTGTTGAGGGAATTAAGACAAAGAAGGGACTAATTTGAGGTAAAAATAAACTATATATAAATGCTGCAAAAATTAAAATACTTGTAATTCAAGTATGATATTTTAGAATGCAACTGCATCAAAAAAGTTAACTCCTGGTCCATTAATATACCCAAAAATTTATGTAGCATTTTGACTTTTCATGATGATGAATATTTTTTCTATAACTCCTCATATGTCAGTTACTATTGTTTAAGTGATTTCTGAATAAATTACATGACATTATTAAAAGCAGAAAATTTGGTAGTTCTATGTGAAAGATGATTATAGGCATAGTTTACTTTCCCTCTAACTCTCTCTTTATAGGAAAGGATTTATGAGAATGATTTACAATCTGTGAGTCAATTAATTCAACAGTGGATGTCTAAAAATGGAAAATCGAGGAATCTATCAGTGGCTTAGTCCATGAGGCTGGTTGCCTCAACTCACCTTCATATACACGGAAATCCTCAAGAAGAAGGTTCTATAGTCAATGAAGAAATAGACTTGCTACCAAAGCAAAAGGGAATAGGCAAAGAGTAAAACATTCCTTCTTCTATGTCCTTGTATAGGTTTCCAGTAAGATGAGGCAAAGGTGAGTGGTTGGTTTTGCAGTATGAAGATACAGATGAAAGGTGTGTTTTTCAGCCTTACAGATTCAGAAGAGAAGTAGAGAAGACTACTTCAAATAAGGAAGAGTGCTTCACAATTGTGTCCTTAATGTGGGTGTTTTGCTTAATTCCACATGCAGTCAAGTTAAAAACCAAGACTCATGATCACACCTCTTTTCAGCTTGAAAGATAATCATATCTCCTCTTTGCATTAATTTCCAAATGAAAAGAATAACCAGGTCATAGCAATGCCTAAAAATAATTTAATGACGCAGAGTACAATAGCAGACAAATGACATATTTATCCTGATCATCATTGAAGCTAACATGATATAACTGTCCTTCAAAAACCGTCCAGGTTAGAAACAACTCGTCATCGCCGTTGAGCCACTCCACAACACACCTCCCTCGTAGGGCAACCCACATTAAGCACAAGGATTCACCTCCCACCTGCTACGTGTGTGCAGGGTCCCTAGCTCCAGACCAAGCATGCTCCTTATTTGATGGCTCAGTCTCTGCAAGACTCCTGGGGGCTGGGTCAGCTGTTTCTGTTGGTCTTTTTGTGAGGTTCCTCACACCACCAGGGCATTCCATCTTTTCCCCAAAACTTACTCAGGATCCCTAGAGCTCTGCACCTTTCTTAGGTGCAAGTCTGAGCATCTGTCCAAGCTCATTTCTGGCTGGAGTCTCTGAGACAATGGTCAGGTTAGGTCCAGGCAACGGGTTTTACAGTCCCAATTCTGGGCATTCTCAATGTGGTCAAATATCGTCCAACAGAGCCTGATATTCTTCTTCTGTGAGAGGAGCGTCAAGTGTTGGTTCGATCTGCTCCCATGGTACATCTGGGTCCAGAGTGGCTGGTCCCTGTTCCTCTTCCACTGTTCTCACCGGTTGCTCCAGGAAGAGCTGGACAGGGCAGGAGTCGCTGGATTCTGGGTAGGCCTCTGTGAAGAAGGTGAGTTCGATCTTGACATCAACGCTTGCACACTCACCACCTGCAGAACCCGGTGTCAACAAGCTGTCCTGGGAAGCCTCCTGCTCAACGCAACACGATGCTCCAGGCGCCCTTTCCTGGCCAGGAGAGGCAGGCAGGTCCTCACCTTTAGCTGTGCTGCATCCAGCACGGCCTTTTTGCCTGGCCTTTCTGTTCTGGAACCATATGTGGACGGTGTCCTCAGGCAAACCTGAGCTCAGGGCCAGTTGCACCCTCGTGGCATAGTCTGGGGATGGAGAGATCTCAAAAGCTTGCACTAGCATGCTGATCTGTGCTGGACTAAGCCGCGTTCGAGGCCTTCTCCGTTCTGAGGGCGGGCCTCTTGCTTGTTGTACCCTGGCGACAAGCTTTTCAGGAGGCTGTTGGGAGGCTTCATGGCTGGAGCCTGCGGTGGTCTGCTTTGAGGTCTTCCTCGACATGCCAGTTCTAGTTCTGCGGTTTTGAAACCACACGCGGATGGAGGACTCTGGGAACTCCGAATTCCCTGGCCAGTTCCTGCCTGGTCCTGAAGCTCAGGTAAGGTGTCTTGGCGAAAACTGAGAGCAAGACCTCCTTCTGCTTGGCCTGCCAAGCAGTCTTTAGACGCCGGGATGTCTTTGTCTTACTGCAGCCACCCACATCTGCCTGATCTTCCATCCTGCCGAGGACACTTTGACAGGAGTTCTTCCTCTCCAGTGTGTACTGAGAACAACACCCAGGAAAGTGCAGACTATGGCAAATTCGTAAAGGGGTCCTCTGCTCACGCTTAAATACTGACCTGAGGCCCCACCCACTCCCTCGAGGCCTCCAATTACAGGCCAAACCGTGGAACGCTCTTCTGCTTCCAAACTGTGAAACCCTTCCTTCCTCCTGCGAATTTTCCCATACCCCACCCTAAAGCAGCCTTTCCAGAAACAGTTGGCCTTATGTTCTACCCAAATTCCACTGCTTAGCTCACAGTACGCACCTGTGTTTGGCCCACAAGGAGTTTGAGGGGAGAGTCTAAGGCACGGCTTCTGATGATCGGGCAAGGAGAAGAGGCATATGGGAGCAGTCTTTGCCTACTTTAACAAGGTCATTCATTCAGCTCTGGCTGATGCTCAAGGAGGAACGTGGCTAGAACAGATCTTGCACTCTCTGTGTGCCGTCTGCCTTAAGTTCCTTTGAGCTCCAGTCTCCCGGTGTATGATTTCAACAATCTAAATATGGTTAGGACCCTGCAAGTCTAAGCATTTGGGCAAAGAGTAGACTCATCCTGCAGAAAGACTCCTGAATTATTTCTGAATTTCTCCTTCAGTGGCAGGCCACAGAAGGTGTCAAGTTCCTCTGGTTCCTCTGGTTCCACCTATTTAATCCACCATACACTTTGTCCTACTGGAGAAATTTTACAGATTCCTAGAAACTGTATGAACCTTCAGAAGCACACAGTGTGGATCCCAAGACTTTTGGGAGAGGATACTGAAGTCATTTCCTTCATTTCAAGGAACAACATTTGTTGCTGCCATTAATTTGGATCTGTGATCATTAGGCAGTGTTTTCCAGAACACACAATTTCTGGTACTGCCAAATGTGCCTGTTGTTCTTCAGGGTGTGGCTTTGCCCTAGATGGAGGAGAACAGTAACAGCTGAGCAATTCTAACCCTGCCTTATTTTTGCATCTCATGTTTTACATGTGCCATAATTTTAACTTTTTCCTTGCAGTACCCATCAACAGTACCTGGGTGTACAATAGATACTGTAGAAGTTATTCTGCTTCTTCCAGAGATCTGCTTTACCATCCCTGAATACACAGGTCCATAAACAGCTGTATTTCCTTTGTAACATAGAAGCCTTGCAGATAGGGTTAGAGGTTTATCTGCAGCAGATGCAAAGCTGTGCTGCTGCATGCAGTGGTGTGTATCAAATCTGAAATCCTCAGTTGAGATTTTTCTACCTGCCTAGTACCTCATGGCTGCCTGATGTGAGACAGCTCGTATTGTTGCATGAGGGGTCTAAGCCTGACAGGCCCCTCTGTTTGTTTCCTGATGGCAAAAGGTTAGCCTGTATGTCCCTCTTGGGCAGTGATGCCTAGTCCAGTGCTTTCCCTTGCCACAGCTGCCATGAAACCCCAGGAAACTTTCCATTCCCTTGGAGCCAGAATCTGCTTGTTCCCTTCTGTGAGTAAAGGGACCACTTGTGTCTGTGTTAACACACCTCCTATTTTGGGTTCTAGTGATTTTAACCTCACAGTTTTTTTTGGTAAATGCCCAGATTCACCCAAAATAGCACACCGGGTGTTTTGAGAACTGGGAACTCTAGCTGTAGCTTGTCCTGTGAGGTCGGCATGATGCTCCTGAGAGCCAATAGCATTTGTCTCTCTTAATCATTCATCTCTTGGGGACGCTTCTCCTTTTCATGCTCTAAATGCTCTCCTACATGTGGTATTTGCAGTATCGTGTACCAATAATTGCATCAGTGCTTATCTGGTGTCAGTCTGGTACTGCCCTCTTTAGAGCTGATCCCAATCTCTGTATGCAGTTGGTGAACAGTCTTCTCCAGGGCCTTGAATAACCTTACTGAATGAGGCAGTTGTTTTGCACAGGCTCCTAAACAGATCCCTGCACCCTTAACACTGCAACATGACATTATTCAGTGACTTCATTATCAGAACAAATGAGGGACCACCTGGGAATGAGAAAAACAACTGTGATTATTTGAATTGAAGCCAGGTGCTGATAGCTCTTGAAGGGCAGGGTGAACTGTTCTGAGAAACAACCAGCTGTAAAGTATAGAGCAAAAGTGATCTGATTTTCAGGCATAAAAACCCTGTGCTTTGCATGTTCAGGGTCATGTCCTGTCTTTGGAGGTGCGACCTATATCGACAGCAATAAAACCTTTTGCTATTGCATTGAGTTGTGGTCTGTGAGTGTTCCTGTGAAGGGCGCAATCCTGAGCTCCTGAGCAGTGAGACTCCAGGTCTTACATTTTGGTGCGTTGCCAGGAAAACAGCATGCCCTTCCTTAACCCTCAACAGACTGGGCTCAGAGGTCGAGCTCGGAACAGGTTAGTCTGATTTCTGGTATACCACTGTTTCTCTTTAGTCACCTATCTGGACCTTTTTGGTCATCTGCTCAGTCACTGGGATTGACATATTTGTCAGAATATTGATTGACTGGGAACTGGAGGACATTCCGGATTCCATTTGTGGAGGCTAGGTCTGGGATGGTCTTCCTCCCATCCGTTTCTCTTCAGAGACAGCTGCTGTGAGGCAGCCTCTCAATCAGAATTCTGTGGTACCACCCATAAGGGTGTCCTTGTCAAATTGCCTGTCTTGTTCTTTTTGTCTCTATCATTGTTGCTTCTTTGACTTTCTTGATGGATGACTTTATTATAGGATAGGCTGTGACTATCATGTCTTGGAGGTGAGATACAAGGCACATCTTTCTTTGAATATGTCCTATTCTCACACCAGCCCACGTGGGATGATTGCCAGCAACTCTTGCAGGCCCTTTTGACTATTGAGGAAGGAGACGGGTCCTCCTTTAGGGAAGAAAGACTGTGCCAGGAAAGGACAGGAGGCCTTCCATCCTCCCGAATGAGATTGATGATGGCTTTCCCCTCACCCACCCCAACTGGGATTACAATGTATCCGGAGGTAGGGAATGCCTGCAGGTCTACCGCCAGACTCTAATATCATGTGTCCATGGGGCCGCTCAAAAGCCCACCAATTTGATGAAGGTAAGAGAGATGGTTCAGTAGCCAGATGAATCTCCCACAGCCTTTCTTCAATGGCTGATGGAGGCATATAGCTGGTTTACACCTTATGACCCTACCTCAGATGAGCATAAGGCAATGGTGACTATAATCTTTATAGACCAGTCAGCCACAGATATTTGTAGAAAACTCCAGAAAATAGAGGGTTTACAGGAAAAGTCGTTAAAGGATTTAGTGCAGGTAGCAGAAAGGTTTTTTACAGCCGGGAGCTGAAAGAAGAGAAAGAGGAAAGAAAGCAAAAAGAGCAGGAAGTGAGAGAAAGAGAAAGGATAAGAGGCAAGACAGAAAGTTGACTAAGATCCTGGCCACCACAGTGCAGTCATAATGATAGGGAGAGAGTTCCTGGAAATCAGAGGGGCCCTCTGGCTAAGGATCAGTGTGCCTATTGCAAGGAGAAAGGACACTGGATCCAGGATTGTCCCAAAAGGAAGATGAAGCCCCTACACCTAGACCTGGTGCACCTCCAGGCCACCAATCCCCAGGTAACTCATCTCCAATATGTGGACGATATACTATTAGCAGCAGATTGTAAAGAAAGTTGTTTTGATGCCACCGACCAGCTGTTGCAAGAGATGGGTGAGCTCAGCTACAGCGAAAAACTCCCATCCTGCAGGTCAGTTATCTGGGATATATATTAAAAGAGGGAAAGAGATGGCCTTCGGAGGCTAGAAAAGAGACTGTATTTCATATTCCCCCTTCAGGGACTACTGAACAGCTGAGGGAAATTTTCAGTACAGCAGGGTTTTGCTGGCTGTGGATTCGGGATTTGCCAAGATGGCAGCCCTTCTGCATGCCCTTACAAAGGGCAATGACTCTTTCATCTGGGGACAGGATGAACAATCTGCATTTGATAATATCAAACAAGCCTTAATATTGGCTCCAGCTTTGGGACTCCTGATGTAACCAAACCCTTCCATCTCTATGTGGCTGAGAATCAGGGAATGGTCAATGGGGTGCTAACACAGAAAATTGGACCCTGGAAGAGACCGGTAGCCTATCTATCCAAAACACTTGATTCAGTAGTGGCAAGATGGCCAACCTGGCTGGCAATAATAGAAGCAGTGGCGGCACTAGTATAACATGCAGACAAATGACTCTGGGACAGGACCTCACCATCTGTGCTCCTCATGCCCTTGAGAGTGTCATAAGGCAGCCACCTGATTGATGGCTCATGAATGTCCACATGACACAATGCCAGGCCTTGCTCTTGAATAATGATAGAGTCATCTTTACTCTGGCTACAAGGCTAAACCAGCCACCATATTGCAGGATCCAGAAATCCAGCCCTGGAGCATGATTGTTTGCAGGTTCTAGCAGAGGAACAGGGATTGCAAAAGGAATTGAAAGATCAGCCTCTGCCCAATGCCGAGGTAACATACTGTATGGATGGGATCAGTTTTTTGAGAACAGGAAGGGAAAGGCAGGGGCAGCTGTAGTAGATGGACATAAGGTAATATGGGCCCAGGCGTTGCCAGAGGCACATCTGTTCAGTGAGCTGAATTGATTGCTTTAACCTAGGCATTAGCTCTGGAAAAGGCAAAAAGATAAACATCTACACTGATAGTTGGTTTGCCTTACCACAGCCCATGAGCCGGGGCCATCTATCAGCAGAGAGGCCTGCTAACATCAGCCAGTAAAGAGATAAAAATAATAACAAGATTTTGGCTTTGCTCAATGCCTAGTTGCTGCTGGACAAGGTAAGCATTATTCATTGCCCAGGACATCAGAAGGGGACTTCCAGGGCAGCAAAGGGGAATAATGTGGCTGATCAGGAGGCTAAAGCAGCTGCTAGAGGAAACTCTGTCCCAGTGGTACTAACTGCTGAACTGCCCAGAGAAGAATGACTAAACTACTCAGAAAGTGACTTAAAGTTAATGTGGCAAAATAAGGAAATATTTGACACTGACTTGGGGGCATGGATAAACTCCAAAGGTAAGATGATTCTACCACAGGAAGATGCTGAGAGATTAATAACTCAAATGTATAAATGTACTCACTTGGGGGCAAAGAAATTGGCTGAAGTTGCCCGCCAATCCCAGTACCGAATACTAAACCTCACCACCTTGACTGAGTGAGTGACTAGGGTGTGTGAAACTTGCCAGTGTGTAAACATAGGTGAGAGTTTCCAGAGCCCAGGGAAGACGCTGAGAGGAACTGTGGTAGCCTTTTTGGAGTTAATGGCAAATTTAGTGTTAATGGCATCTGAGCAGTGTAACCCTGCCTCTTAACTTTGGCTATTTTCCAAAGTCCAGTTTCTTATAAACTGACCTTGGTGGTCCTACAGCAGACTGCTCTGACCCTGAGAAACTGTGTGCAAACATAGTACCAGACAAAAGGCTCTGTGTAACCTTGAGTGAGCTCTCCTATGTTCTGACCAAGTAAAGCTCCTACATGAGAAACTGCTTGTACTTTTTTGCCTACTTAAGTGTTAACCTGACGTCCATTAAATCGACACCTGGATCAGCATGTAGACTTGGTGTCTTTCTCTGTGTCACCTTGTCTCTCTCTCTCTCCCAGCCCTCTCTCAGGTGGTATTCAGGTGACACTGCTGGCCTGTGACAAGGAACTAGACCTGGAATGCATTGGGAAGTGGATTTCACTGAAAGTAAACCATCCAGGTAAGGCAATAATTATCTCCTGGTTTTTGTGGACACTTTCTCAGGATGGGTGGAAGCTTTTCCCACAAAGAAATAAACCGCCCTGATCGTGGCCAGAAAAATTCTGGAAGACATTTTCCTTGGTTTGGTATTCCAAAGGTAATTGGGTCAGACAATGGACCAACCTTTGTTGTTCAGGTAAGCCAGGAGGTGGCCAGGTTTCTGGGGCTTGATTGGAAGTTATATTGTGCTTATAGACCTAAAAGTTCAGGACAGGTAGAGAGAATGAATAGAGTTCTCAAAGAGACTCTCACCAAATTGAACATAAAGACTGGCGGTGACAGGGTGGTGCTCCTTCCTTGGCCCTCTTTAGGTCAGAAATACTCTCTCCATACTAGGCTTAACTCCTTTGAACTACTATATGGGGTTCCTGTTCCTGACTCTTCTTGGGGACCCTTGACATAACTAGTGGTAACTCTGACTTGTACAGGCTGAAAGAATTGCAGCTTATTCAGAAAGATATTTGGAGCAAGGTTGGCAGTGCATATGTGCCTGGGTCCTTTTATGTGCCCCATCAGTTCCACGTTGAAGATCTGGTATATGTGCAGTGACATGGCAACCAGAATCTGAACCTCGGTGGAAGGGTCCGTATTACATCCTCCTCACCACGCCAACTGCAGTCAAAGTAGAGGGGCATCACAGCTTGAATCCACATGTCACATGTTAAGCATGCATTTCATCAACCTGCAACACCTGGAAAGTCCAAGCCTCCAACTACCCGCTGAAATTGAAACTCATCAGGGACAATACACTCACTGACCAGAACTCCCCTTTGTCTGGGAAAGTATAAGTACAGTTCAAGTCCTGATATTCCAGAAAGAATATCAACCTCTCTATGAGGTTGATCCACAATTTTAGGTTAAAATTGAGTTAAAAAGGAGGGGGTGAGGACCACCTGGGAAAGAGAAAACACCTGTGATTATTTGAATTGAAGTCAGGTGTAGTTAACTCTTGAAGGAAAGGGGCAACTGTTCTGAGAACAACTATCTACAACCACCTGTAAACTATCTACAAGCAGCTGTATACTATATAAAACCAGGTGTAAACTATCTTCATGCTATTCTTGCTGACCAATCAATGTATAGAGCAAAAGTGGTTTGAATTTCAGGTGTAAAACCCTGTGCTTTGCATATTCAGGGTCATCTTCTGTCTTTGGAGGGGGACCCTATCGCAATTGGAATAAAACTCTTTTTTTTTTTTTTTTTCCATAATTTTATTTTTCTCATTAGTTACATTTTGTTAATTCTGTATCCCAGCTGTATCCCTTATTCCCTCCCCAATCCCACCCTCCCTCCCTCATCTCCTCCCTGTCCCTTTCCAAGTCCACTAATAGGGAGGACCTCCTCCTTTCATATGACTCGCTTTTTGTCAGGTATTTTCCGGACTGGCTGCAAAGTCCTCCTCTGTGGCCTAACAGTACTGCTCCTCCCTTTGGGAGGTTGGGAGGTCAAAGAGCCATCATTTAGTTCATGTTAGAAATAGTCCTTGTTCCCCTTACTGTGGGAAACCAATTGATTACTGAGCTATCACGGGTCACATCTGAGCAGAGGTTCTAGATTTTATCCTCTCATGGACTTTGGTTTGAGTGTCCATCTCAGAAAGACCCTGTGCCCAGATATGTTTGGTCCTTGTGGAGTTCCTATCCTCTCCCCATCAAACTCCCTTCTTTCATATGATTCCCTGCACTTTGCGAAAGGTTTGTTTGTGAGTCTTAGTATCTATTTTGGAGCACTGCTAGGTAGAGTCTTTCAGATGCTTTTCTGGGTAGACTCCGCCATACGTTCAATGCACATCCCATTTGTCTTTCTAAATGAGGATAGATCATCATACCCCATGTCTGCTTTCTTGATTATCTTCTTTAGATTTCATTATGTTTATCCTATCTTTTTAGGTCTATATAAGTTTGTATATTCCATGTTTGTCTTTCTCCTTCTGGGATACTTCACTCAGAATGATCTTTTCTAGATCCCACCATTTGCCTGCAAATTTATGATTTCCTCCTTTTTTGATTGCTGAGTAGTATTCCATTGTGTAGAAATACCACAATTTCTGTATCCATTCCTCCGTTGATGGAGGAATAAAACTCTTGCTTTTGCATCGAGTTGTGGTCTATGAGTGTTCCTGGGAAGGGCACAATCCCGAAGCTCTTGAGCAGTGAGACTCCAGGTCTCACAACATGAAACTAAATGCTTTTGCAATCCATTCTTTAGGTGGTGAAACAGA
>JAEOAE010000445.1:0-45531 GCA_036365155.1 Meriones psammophilus
GTTCATATGATAGGAATGTGCTATTTAATGCAAATCAAGCATTCTTGAAGTACCTAGTTTTAAACGATTATATACACCTATCCATGGAGCATCCCAATCATTTCCCAAGGGTATATAGCCTCTGTTTTCTGGAATCAAATTTGAACTATATTTCCTTTGAGGTGGTTCCTCTAGACAGAAGGAGAACCAAGTTCTTTGAAATGCTTGTGATCAAATGTTTCAGACTTCATAGCATTTCATATTTCACATGTTTCTGGATGTGAGATGGTCAATTAAACATTGTCTTGTGAGTGGGACTCTGTAAAATGAGTTATACTTAGTGTTAATTTCACAGTAAGGTTGCAGGCAAGCTTCAGGGTATGGAGTCTTCTGACGTGAGCAGAGTGGCCTATGGAGAAGAAATAAGAGCAGAAATATTATTTCCTTGTTTTAATAGCTGAGTAGTATTGTGATAAGACATGGGTGGATGGCAGAGGAGGGAAACTCACCTTTTGAGTGGACTAGGGGAAGGGGACAGGATAGAGGGAAGAGAAAGGATGTGACCAGTAGGAGTTGAGGGAGGGCCTTCAGTCAGGATATATAATGAATAAACTGTGAAAAAATTAAAAATAATTAATAAAAAAAAAAAAAATTGCAAAAATTTGAGTTCAGTCTTAACTGCCCTTGCTCAAAAAAAAAAAAAAAAAAAAAAAAAAAAAAAAAAAAGAAAAGATTAAGCATCTTACCATGGTCTTCCTTCTTGATTACCTTCCCTAGGTCTACAGATTTTAGTATGATCATCCTATATTATATGTCTAATATCCACTTATATGTGAGTATGTATGTATGTGTGTCTTTTTGCTTCTGAGATACCTTTCTCAGATGATCATTTCTAGATCCCACCATTTGCCAGCAAATTTCATGATTTCTTTGTTTTTAATTGCTGAGTAGTATTCCATTGTGTAAATGTACCACAATTTCTTTATCCATTCCTCAACTGAGGGACATCTGGGTTGTTTCCAGCTTCTGGCTATTACAAGTAAAGCTGCTATGAACATGGTTGAGCAAATATCCTAGTTGTATACTTGAGCATTTTTGGATATATGCCTAGGAGTGGTATAGCTGGATCTTGAGGTAGCACTATTCCTAATTGTCTGAGAAAATAACAGGAGCCTATCACAAAGGTCCTCTGAAAGACTCTACCCAGCAGGGTATCAAAACATATGCTGAGATTCAGAGCCAAACATTTTGCAGAGTGCAGGGAATGTTATGAAATAAGGGGGAGATAGAAATATCTGGAGGGAACAGGAGCTCCACAAGGAGAACAACAGAATCAAAAGGTCTGGGCACAGGGGTCTTTTCTGAGACTGATACTCCAAACAAGGACCATGAATGGAGATAAATTAGAACCCCTGCACAGAAATAGTCCAAGACAGCTCTGTATCCAAGAGGTACCCCAATAATAGGACTAGGGACCATCTCTGACATGAACTCATGGGCTAGTTCTTGGATCAGCTCCACCTGAGTGGGGAACAATCCTGCCAGTTCACAGAGAAAGACAAAAAGCCAGTCCTGATGAGACCTGATTGACTATATGGTCAGATGGAAGGGGGAGAAGTCCTCCCCTATCATTGGACTGGGGAGAGACATAGGAGAAGAAGAAGGAGGGAGGGTGAGATTGAGAGGGGATGGTGGAGGGGCTACAGCTGGGATACAAAGTGAATAAACTGTAATTAATAAAATAAAAAAAAAAGAAAAAAAAAATTAAAAAAATGTTTAATAAAAGAAAGGAGAATCAAAGATGGTGGTACCAAGAGGACAGTATCTGCAGAGCAGTACAGCAGTGACTACACAGCAAGCAACAGACCAAATCTGGGCCCTAAAACAACAGCAATTGTGTTTCCAAGTTAGGAACAAACCCCATGGAGTGGGAAGTAATCGGGTCCATTCTCAGGTTACCCAGGTAAACCATGGAAGAGTTCCTGGTCCCTGCAGGCAATAGGTCACCAGCCCAGAGCCACATGACTGTGTGTTCTGGTCACCATCCCAGACTGTACTGTGGGCCCCACAACACCAGAGATTGGGGTTTTCCAGTCTAGAGAAAACCCCATGGAATAAGAAGCAATCAGGACTGACCTCAGGTCACCCAGAAAATCCCTGAAAAGGTCTGGGCTCTAGAAGGTGCTCAGCCCAGAGAGCTGCTTCTATTCCCAAATCACTGTCCCACACAGAACTGTGGACACCAAATCACCAGGGACCAGGTTTCCCTGTTGGGAAGAAACCCCATGGTGAAGGAAACATCAAGTCCAACCTCAGGGCATCCAGTGGAATTCCCCCACACTCCCCAAAAGGTTCTCAGGAAAAGTTTTTGGGTTCCTTCAGATGCCCAGTCACCAGCATAGAGCCACTTACCTGCTCCTGTGTGCTCTACTCAACATCCTAGACTGAACTGTGGACCCCAAAACAGGACAGACTGGGTCACCCTGTTGGGAGGAAACCATATGGTGGGGAAACATCAGTTCCAAACTCAGGACACCCAGTTCAGGAAAAGTTTCTGGGTTCCCACAGGCTCCAGGATCCAGCCTCCTGCTGCATGCATGACTGCTGCACTCACCTGCTGCTGATTACCACTTGGGTACTGGGGCACAGAGCTCCAACCTCAGATCTACAGAAGCCTGGGATCCACAGGATCAACCCTAGACAAAACAGTAATTAATTATTTGTTTTCCTTTTGTTAAGGAAAAAGGCCCTGATGAAGGACAAATTTTAAAAAGCAGTCCCAGCATGATTCTTAAAGCTCTAGCAGGGTGGCAGGTCTACCCTAGCCTCGCTCTAACAACAGAGGAAACACTGTCTGTACACCTCAGGGACACAGGGCTAAAGTCAGGTTCACTGTTATCTGCAGTCTGTGGCCTGGAACACAAAATGAGGACCTGAAACCATTCAAGAAAAAGACTGGCAGGCATGAAGGTGCAGACTTGTAATTGGAGGACAAGAAGCTGGGAGGATGATGAGTTCCAGACCAACCTGGGCTTCATGTTTCCAACTTCTTGTCCCATCAAAACCCAGAGAACTGGACTGAAGAGATGGCTCAGTAGTTAAGACACATGCTGCTCTTGCAGAGGACTGGGTTAGGCTCCCAGAACCTGTATCAGGTGGCTCACACGATGACCTCTAGCTCTTGGGCATCTCTTACCCTCTTCTGGCCTTTGCCAGGCATATATACCCACATGCACACAGATAAATAAAATAAATCTACTTAAAAACTGAGAATGACAGAGAGAGAGATGGACAGGTGGACACAGCATGAGCTCTCCCTGCACTGGAGACTACTACTGTGCCTAAGACCCCTCACTGTGCCTGCCAAGCTGCTGTGCCCATCGACCTGCTGCAGCTCCTGCTAACCCTACTGCCAAGTCCATCAAATCTTCTGCTACTTTCTCTGTTCATCACTGCACACTAGTTCACTCTTTTTTTCTTTCTTTTCTTGAGGTGGGATCTCATATACCCTGGCTGCCCATAATCTTGGTCTGTAGCTGAGGGTGACCACAAGCCTGAATAGTCTTTTGAGCTTTTGATCTTAGCCATTCTGATGGGTGTAAGGTGAAATCTCAGGGTCATTTTTTGATTTGCATCTCTCTGATAACTAAGGGCATTGAGCATTTTTAAGTGTTTCTCTGAGATATTCCTCTACAGAAAATTCTATGTTTAGCTCTGTCCCCATTTTTGATTGGATTACTTTTGATTTAAAACATTGTTTTTGAACAATTTTTTGAACCACGATTTCTTTGGAAGAAATAACAGATTTTCACAACAATATGTGTGTGTAATAGATATATGACAAAGATGATAGATAGACAGATGATGAGATGTGAGATAGATGGCTAGATAACTGTAATAATATGTGTGCAACAATAGGAGAGGATACTTGTATAAAACATCGTGATAGGCTAGGTCAAATAGAAGGGAGTAGGACCTTGCCTATCAGTGGACTAGGGAGAGGGGCTTAGGTGCAGAAGAGGGAAGGAGGATGTGAGCAGATGGAGATGAGGGAGGGGGCACAGCCACAGTACAATTTGAATAAATTTTAATAAATGATAATAATAAACAGTAATGTAAAAAAAAGCATCATGAATTTTATATTCATCTCCAAAGATTATTAATTCCTAATTCTTTTAAACTGTTAAAGGTCTATGAAAAAAAAAGGCAGCATTCAAAATCATTAAGACTGAACCTTAGAGTATAAGACATGCAAAAATCACAGCAGATTTTAAAGATAAATGCACTGTACTGAGATATAGTCAGAAAGTTTCATGCACAGAGAAGTCAGAAAGTTTCGAAAAGTGGAGAGGACTGCACATGCTTATTAATATATAGTAAATTTTATATATTAATCCTAGAGACACAAATAATTTTGACTGAAGAGATACTCTATCAATTTCATAATAAAATATGAAGTATACATTAAACATATAATAATCATGGGCAAATTATTCAAAATTAGAATGCCTGTCTTTAAAATGATTGTATTTTGGTAACAGTAAAAATTTTTAGCTCTTGCAAAGTGTACAATTTCATTAATACATGTCATTATACAGTTCTAATTAAGATAACAAAATTCCACCAGACTGTAAAGTTCCTCATTAAGATATTCTACTGAATAATAGTGATATTAAAATTATGACATTTGGTTATGAGTCTCAGCATCTGCTTTGATACACTGCTAGGTAGAGTCTTTCCAAGGCCCTCTCTGGTAGGCTCCTGTCCTGTTTCTTGTTTTCTCCTACTTCCAATGTCCATCCCATTTGTCTTGCTAAGTGAGGACTGATCATCTTACTCCAGAACCTCTTCTTGTTTAGCTTCTTTAGGTATACAGATTTTAGTATGTTTATCCTATCTTATAGGTCTAGTACCCACTTATAAGTGAGTATTTACTGTGTGTGTCTTTTTGCTGCTGGGATACATCATTCAGGATGATCTTTTCTATATTCCACCATTTGCCTGCAAATTTCATGATTGCCTTGTGTTTTAATTGCTGAGTAGTATTCCATTGTGTAAATGTACCACAG
Source organism: Meriones psammophilus (assembly GCA_036365155.1). Classification (NCBI taxonomy): domain Eukaryota; kingdom Metazoa; phylum Chordata; class Mammalia; order Rodentia; family Muridae; genus Meriones; species Meriones psammophilus. The sequence continues at coordinate 5,049 of JAEOAE010000445.1, forward strand.
TTTCTGTATCCATTCATCCTTTGAGGGACATTGGGGCCATAACCAAACTTTGGGCAGAGTGTAGGGAATCATATGAAAGAAGGGGGAGTTAGTAAGACCTGGAGAGGATGGGAGTGCCACAAGGACCAAATATATCTGGGCACAGGGTCTTTTCTGAAATTTGATTCTCAACCAAGGACCATGCATGGATATAACCTGAAATTTGAACCCATGGATATAACCTAGACACATAGACCATGGCAGCTCAGCATCCAAGTGGGTACCCTAGTAAGGGAAACAGGGACTGTGTCTGACATGAACTCAGTGGCAGACTCTTTGACCTCCCCCCACAACCCCTGAGGGAGGAGCAGCCTTGCTAGGCCACAGAGGAGGACTTGCAGCCAGTCCTGGTGAGACCTGATAAGCTAGGGTCAGAGGGAAGGGGAAAAAGACCTCCTCAATCAGTGGACTTTGAGAGGGGCAGGGGAGGAGATGAGGTAGGGAGGGTAGGATTGGGAGGGAATGAGGAGAAGACTACAGCTGGGATACAAAGTAAACAACATGTAATTAATATAAAAAATAAAAATTATAAAAAATATGACATTTGAATATTGGAAACAAAAACACATCAGAAGAAAATCTATGTAATGGCATGTCATGTTTAAAACTAAACCCATTACTATTTAAAAGGACATGAATAGGTGTGATGAAAGTAATCAGGCCTTCCTAATAGTTGAAACTAGTTAGGTCCCAGGAGTGCAAATATCCAAAAATGCCAGTCCTAGACCTGCTCAACATGCATTATCAAAGGAATTTTGGTGATTAGAACCAAATAAGCAACAAAACAAACAAACAAACATAAAAAACAACATTCAGCAAAAATTTTTGAAATACTTCTTGTCCATCAAAGTAACCATTCTCCTTGCTCCAACAAAAGGGACCTGAGGATCTCTATTGACCTGTGGCTCCTATTTTCAGGATACCAACACCCATGGTGGCCTCCAGGTTACCTGAAGGGGAAGTAAATGTACTTGTTACACATCTCAAAACACACATCTAGATTCCTGTCCCTTCCCAAACACATCTCTCTTTGCACTATCTGAATCTTCTAAATATTCTAGAAATACCCTGTCTTTTTCCACTAATTAATTTATTAATTTATATCTTCATCATACAGCCCTCCCTTCTCTCCTCACAGTCCCACAATCATTCTCCCTCTCCCATTCCTTCTTTCTCTTCAGAGAGACACCTAAATGTACCAACCCACCCTGACACATCACATCAGGCAGGACTAAGAGCATCCTGTCTCACTAAGGACAGGCAAGACATCACCGATTGGGGAAAAGAAACTAAGGGCAAGAAACAGAGTCAAAGAAAGCTCTCAGTCCAATTGTTAGGGGGACCCACATGTTGAGTAACCTGCACATTTTCTACATATGTGTAGAGGGACCTAGGTTCAGCCTATGCATTTATGAAAGCACAGTTTGTCTCTGTGTAAGCTATCTCTACTTTTCTCCTAATAGTCTCTATTCTCTTCTAGACAGTTTTGGTCATATCAAGTCTGCTTCTTTTACTCTCTGCTCTGAACTCTTCCAGGTGCCTCTGAACATTTTCCCTCTCTGACCCATAATAAAACCATTCCCTGTAATAATGGAGTGGCTACTATTTTGCTGGTCTCTTTTCTGTCCCTGCTTATAACAGTTTGAATATTTAAAGTACATATTTTATTAAGTGAATATTACTATGCCTAAATCATGTGACACCATTCAAGGAATATGTACTGAAAAGCCACAGTTTTTACTTGGGAGGATTAAAGATACCTGTGAATAGAAGAGTCAAAAGAGGCAAAGCAATGGTTGTCATCAAACACACCAGGCAATAATGTAAAGGTATTTTATAAAATATTGTCAACTCAGTTTTATGATGAACTTGAAATTAAATGAGTATGTCTGTAAAGTCATTCCTATCTAGCTGAATCATGTTAAAATACTGACAAAAAAATGTTTAAAACCAGAATGTTGTTGGACTTTGGGCTGAAATCTGACCAGTTTCCAACAAATCTTTGTTGGCATAGTGGGTAAAACAACTAGATGAAACAGAAAATAATCTCTCATAACTTAGGCTGATAGTTTTGAAGATACACAGATATCATTTTCTTGTATAGCTCAGAGCATACCTCTCTGACATGATAACTTTGTTTTTTTGGGGTAATGGTATTGACTATTTCTAACAGGAGTAGTTGTCATGAAGCAACTGTTAAGAATTAGTTCACATGTTCTAGAGAAATCAAGACCAAACACTTCCAGAAACCACTAGTCTATCAAGAAAATAATAATAGTCATTTTAAAATACCTTCACAGTGGAGCCTGGAATAGAGAAACTCTCATTGAGCATGAAATTATCTTTTTCTTTGCTGGTGCTAACCAAAAATGGCTACAGCAGTCTGTATACAAACCACTGAAGTGTAAACATTCTGTAGTAGTCAGGAGGAGAAACCACTGTGATGTCAACATCCCAAGGCTCAGGCCATAACTGACAAAGTGACACATGCATTTCATTTCCTTCAAACTTTTGACTTTAAATCACTCTTTTTGATCAATTTTTTGAAACACATGTTTTTGGAAGAAATAACATTTTCACAAACTTATGTGTGTGTTCCTGTGTGTATAATAAATATATGATATAGATGATAAACAGATGATAGATGTTAGAGAGAAGGCTAGATAACTGTAATAATATGTGTGCAACAATAGGAGGAATACTTGTATAAAAACATCATGATAGGCTAGGGTCAAATAGAAAGGGAGTAGGACCTTTCCTATCAGTAGGCTAGGAGGGGCTTAGGAGCAGAAGAGGGAAGGAGGGTGTGATTGGATGGATATGAGGGAGGGGGACACAGACACAGTACAATTTGAATAAATTGTAATAAATGATAATAAACAGTAATAAAAAAAAAGCATTCGTGAAATTTGTATTAATCTCCAAAGATTATGAATACCTAATAGCTTCAATAGCTTCAAACCTCATTATCACAAGTAAAACAGTGAACAGGTCATACAACTTTGCTAAGAGAAAAAAAAAAGGAGACTAGGCCACCAGTCTGCAATCAAAGGCATTAACCTGTTTTCCAGTAAAGCCACCTGTTTTCCAGTAAAGCCATATTTTCCCAAGGTGTTACCTGATTAGTACTTGTAGCTGAAAAGGAATGACAAGGCTTTGAAAGTCTTTAGCAGTGATTCCCTAGAGTTCAACACTAAAACACAGTGTTTACAGCTTCTTGAAAGCTAATTCTGGTGGACATGATACCTATTTCTCCTAATTTTACTTACAGAATACAGAGAAAAATTATTCCATTTTTTTAAAATACTGAATATTAGATTAAGTTCTGTGCTTTCCTTTCCTAAGGTAGAATGTACACCTTATGAAACTAAAACCTGCTTTACTTATGGAACTTTATTCACTGCTTTTCTATGGTTTAACATTTGTCCTGGTTTGTTTCTCTGATGCTATGATAAACACTGATCAAAGCAACTTTGGAAAGGGTATATCTGGCTTATAATCCATTGAGGGAAGACAGGGCAAAAACTCTAAGCAGGGACTGAGGCAGAAACCATGAAAGAACAACACTCATTGGCTTGCTCAGTTACCTTTTTTATACAGCCCAGGCCCACCTGCAGGAATGGTACATCCACAATGGACTGGGCCCTTCTACATCAATTAGCAATTTTAAAAAATGCCTGTACCCCCCACCCCACCAATCTGATGGAAGCAATTCTTTAGTTTATATTCCTTCCCCTCAGGTGAGTCAACCTGAGTTAGCCATCATAATAGTGTACGGCTATTCAAAAAAACACAGAGCTGGAGATATAGCTCAGTGAGGTAGGAGGGTAAGAAGGGGGGAGAGAAAAGAGAGGGAGGGAAAAGAAAGAAAAAAAATGTGTGTTTTCTAGGCACAATCCCTTATACAGGGGAAAAAAGAAGGGAAGAAAGGAGGTAAAGAAGAAAGGAAAGGAAAGAAGAGGGCAAAACAAGGCCTCCTAATACTCCCCAACGTCCAGAACTGAGAATTGAACCTGGGGCCTCACTAGACAGGTGCTTCACTACTGAGCTATGGCCACAGCCATTTTCCCATTTTTAATTTTTGTTTTGAGATTAAGTTGCCCAGTCAGGCCTTGAACTCATTCTGGAATTCACAAAAGCCTGGAACTTGCCATCTTCAGGCATCTGCCATCCAAAGATCTGGGATTATAGACATGTACCACCAGGCTAAACAAAGAAATTATTTTTATGAAAGAAAGAAAAAATGATTCAAACAAAGAAGACCATATGAAGAGAGGATCAAAAATAGAATTATGGTGGCATAAATGACAGAACACTGGGGACCACCAGAAACTAGAAGAGATGAATATTCTTCCAAGAAGCCTTCAAAGGAGGTTATCTCCTGACACCTGAATTTCAGAGCCACCCACCAAAATTATGCAAGAATAACCACCTGTTGTTTTAAGCCCCAAAATTTATGATACTTTGTTATAGCAGCCCCAATGCTTGAAAACTAACTTGTAACTATTATGTAATACATTATTTAAGAAATGAAATTAAGCCTGGTGGTGATGGCCTTTAATTCCAGAATTAAGGAGGCAGAAGCCAGCAGACCTGAGTTCCAGGACAATCAGGACTACACAGAGAAACCCTATCTAAAATTCGGAAATACAAAAAGTGAAAATAAAATAAACTGGAAGAGAGGGAGATAAAACATTAAAAAAATAAAGATCAGAAGCTGGGCATCTTGGTGCAAGCCCATAATTTTAGCAAATCAGGTAGGCGGAGGCAGGCAGATATCTGTGAGTTCTAGGCAAGCCTGGTCTACAAAGTGAGTCCAGGACAGCCAAAGCTACACAGAGAAACCCTGTCTCAAAAAATTACTTCATTTGTATTTTCCTCTTAAAATGTAAAGTTTGCAAGTCCTGGTGGCACTGCCTATTGAATTACAGGGCAGATTAGGCTACAGAGATCCTGTCTCAAAAGAAAAAAGGAAGGAAGGAAGGAAGGAAGGAAGGAAGGAAGGAAGGAAGGAAGGGAAGGAAGGGAGGAGGAGGAAGGAAGGAAGGAAGGAAGCAAGGAAAGAAGGAAAGAAAGAAAAAAGCCAGACCACACTAGTACATGGAGCTGGTCTTTTTAAGTTTTAATAAAATACTTTCAAAGTTTTCCAAACATATATATTCATACCTATCACAATAAGATTTCTCACATGGGGGGGTGTTTAACCCCAATTCTTATCATTTCTTCTACCAACATTCTGCAATTTGTTTAATAAAACAACAATCAACTAAGACAATCCAGAGCTAAAAATGATTCTATATGCCAGGCAGTGATGGCACATGCCTTAATCCGAGGCTCAGGAGGAAGAGACAGGCAGATCTTTGAGTCTGAGAACAGTCTCGATTTACAGAGAAAGTTCCACCATAGTCAGGGATACAAGGAGTAACCCTGTCTTAATGAAAAAAAAAAAAAAAAAAAAAAAAAAAAAAAAAAAAAAAAAAAAAAAAAAAAAAAAAGGGAAAAACCCTGAATAAATTCTCAAAAGAGTACATCATTCACTAGAGTAAACTTGCAGTTCATGAATTGCTGTTCAATGATGGAGTTAAATACTCACAAAAAAAAATGGGAGGCCACAGGAAGGAGGGAGACTTTACAGTCTCCTTCTTATCTGTACATTGCATATAAGTAGATCATTTATCTTTACATTCAACCACAAATTTCTTCAATAACTGCTTCTCTCAGTGATGCCCTCAATTGGTTACACATGACACTGAAAAACATTCCTTCACTATCTATGTCCCTGGATCCTGATAACCCATCCTGTCACCTTGTACCTGTTTTGCCAGCATGAAATTGAAAACTCAGATTTATTGTGCTTTAAACATATAACGTTATTATTTATCATGTTAAAAACAAAGAAAAACAAAACACAAAGCAGCTACCTAGATCTGCTATGGCAACCCTACTGTCAGTCATTAGTTATCCAGGATCTTTCTAGCTCTTTGCTCTGTTACTCCTACCGAACATGGCTGCTACATCTCCAGTCCTTTGCTTGCTTGCTTGCTTGCTTGGTTTGGACTTTTATGTGTGGGTTTCCTGGCTGTCCTGAAATTACAGCTATAGACCAGGCTTGCTTTTAATGCAGAGATCCAAATGCCTCTACTTCACTTCCCAAACTCTGGGATTAAAGGCCTGAACCACCACCACCCAGCTGATCTCCAGTCTCAGCTAAACAAAAGCTGGGAATGCACACCGTTACCTCCTTAAACACATTTGAAACATTGTATTAATCATTCCATTTATATTCAACTAATCCAGTCATAGTCACATGATTATATCTGTTAAAAATTAAAGAGAGTTGGAGATGGGTCAGTGATTAAGAGTACTGACTGTTCACCAGATTGTGCACACCTTAAATCCCAGCACTTGGGAGGCAGAGGCAGGCTGATCGCTGTGAGTCTGAGGCCAGCCTGGTCTACAGAGTTCCAGAACAGCCATGGCTACACACAGAGTGAAACCCTGTCTTGACAACTCCCACCCCACAACTTAAAGAAGAAAAATAAACAAATCTAAAAAATGTGTTTTAATTTGAAAACAGTCTTTCTCTTCTGCACAGCCATATAACTAGACAAAAATTAGGGCTCATATCACCCACAAGAAAAATAATATCTATTGGGGAGAGTTGAATGTCTTTTCCAAATTTACCAAATCCATTTGCCGCTCCTCTTCTTTCATCCCCTAAGCAATGGTGTATCCCAAAGCCTGGGCCCTGGTCATTTATTCCTATCTCTGTGACAACATTCTGAGGACATCTACACAAATGTAATAGCTCAATCTGCCTTAATGATTTCCAGATCTTCATGATTATTCTCTATTTGCCCTATCTTTTCACACATGGATGGTGATGTTTACAATTTGGGTCATGAGGTGGCTGTTACCATCTTAATGAAAGCAGCTAAGATTACCCACAAAAGAGTCATGGGAGCATCACAAGATCCTCAAGTGAAATTACAACCACTTCTCTGTACCCGCATGAAATTCTACTCAGTTAGGCCTTCTTGCTGCCTGAAAAAAAAAAAAAAAAAAAAACTGGCTATTGATAACTGGCAAATAAATCTCTAATCGTCACCTGCCTTTACTCCTGGCTCATGTATTTGAACACCCAAATAACAGTTCTATCTTGATTAAAAACAATCATATTTAACACATCCAAAATTAAACTCAGTTATTTCTCCCTTTGCTTGAATTTATATCCCAATTACCCAGGTTAGAATCTTTGTTACTCTCAACCACTTTTCCTACTTCAACCCTGACATTAATTTATCATGAAGCTTTACTAATTTCAGCTTTCTAACTCTAGCATCCACACCATTATTTCCACAGCAAGTACTCCTGAGTTTCCTCACACAGGTCTTTCTGTGTGTAGCTCACTGCCACTAGAGTCACAATTTTGTTAATTCTTATTTCTTAAGAACTCTCATTTTCAAAGCCAGAGAGATAGATCAGCAGGTGTTTGCAGCCATGCCTGATGATCCAAGATGCTTTGTAAGAGAGAACACACTCCAGCAAGTTGTCCTCTCACCTCTAGACATATGCCGTGGTTTACACACACATAAACATTCAGTCTCAAAATACAGTATTTTACTTATGGAAGAACATACTTTTTTTGCTTATGTCACCTGCAATATACAGTTTAATAGTTGCAAACCATTTTGAATACTTTTTCTAATATACTGAAGCCAAAAGATTTTTAAAATATACAAGACTTCAAGTGATTATTAATGTAAATTAATATAGTTTAATAAAATTTATATAAAGAATTTTGCCAGCAAATAATTTTTGCCTGTGCCATTTCTTAAAACTTAGGACCTTGCACATGTTAGAGAAGAGCTCTGTTACTAAACTACATCCCCAGCTGGATGGGTTATTTCTAAAACAGTAGAACAAAAAATAAACATGAAGGAATATAAAAAAATAAGTCATCACTCAACTTAGACAAATCTCAATAAAACTAAAACAAAGTAACAGTAAGAAAAGTAAAGGCAATTAAATAAGTAACTTTGTCTTTTAGAGACAAATTACACTTCCTAATTATTCCACCATCATCCAAATATAAAGTAAAATGAGGGTTTTTTTGGGGGGGGGATGTATGTGGGTATATGAGTGAAGAGAACACAGGTGGACATGGTGTCTTCTTCCATTAATGTCCACCTTATGTCCTCACAGAACTTGAAGCACACTGATTCAGCTAAACTATGTGGCCAGGAATCTCCAGGAGTCTCTGCCTCCCCAGCCCTTGGGTTACAGATGCTGTGCATCACTGAGCTATTTTTATATGGGCACTAGGGATTAGGCCCTCATTACACAACAACTACTTACTTTACCAAATGAGCCATCTCACTATGCCCCCAAAAATATAGTTTTAAATAATGAATTATCAAGCTGTCATAAAAATCAGTGATTTTAAAGCTTTGTCCTTGTAAATAATAACATTAGCATAAAAAAACACAAAACTGAAAGCAGTAAGTATTCAATAGTAATAAAGTCAATGAAGCTGATCCTCAGAAATATGATTCTATCATTAAAAAGTATGTTTTTCCAAAATTGTATAGACAAAGAACTTCCTTATCTCATCAATGTCGTGGAAAAATCAAGATATTTAAAGTACATGTTATCTTCTTTACTGTTTCTGGACTCTTTTTTTTCAAGAAAACATTTTTTTTTTTTTTGTGTGTGTAGCCTTGGCTGTCCTAGACTCGCTTTGTAGGCCAGGCTGGCTTTGAACTCTAAGAGATCCACTTGCCTCTGCCTCTCTGAGTGCTGGGAATAATGGTGGGGTTTCTGGAGTTTTTATGTTGATAAAGTTGTAGATTTACCAACAGTTAAAGGAATAAGAGACACCTTGGATCCCTTTACCACATTATCTTCAGCAGACAAGCTGCATCCTTACAGTGCAGTATCACTGTTAGGATGCTGGTATCATATAAGAAGCCACCATTCTTATTCAGATTTCCCATTTTATGTGTGTGTACACACAAGCCCACACCTTTAATTGCAGCACTTGGAAAGCAGAAACAAGTGGGACTCTATGAGTGTCAGTGTCATCTATATAGATAATTCAAGTACATCTAGGACTAGATAATAAGACCTTGTCTCAGAAAAAGGAAATAGAAAAAAAAAAAAAGGAAGAAAAAGAAAATCGAAAAGAAAGGAAAAAGAAAAATATAACTGAAAATATGTAACAGCAAGATGGCACTTGTAACAGAAAAAGGCACTTGCTGTCAGGCCTCATGACTTAAGTTTAATTGCAGGAACCCACATGCAGGCTGTGGCAGCACTGGACTCTCTGTGCTTCCTTTCCTGGAGGACTGGCCCCAGCATCACCCTTCCTCAGGATGCAGCGCACAAGTCTATCCCTAGGGCCACTGCACAATGCGCCCCGCCTCCCAACCCCAGAGGCAGGAGGACAGAGTCCCGGGTACCAGCAGCCTCCAGAGATGCTCTTGGCAGAACCTGGCCAGGCTCTCACTCCCGACCCGCGCCCAGCCTTGCTCCACGACCTCCATCCTGCAGGTCTCTCACACACGCCCACAGCCAGCCAGGGTCAACCGCTCCGCGATGGCCGACACCCGTGAACCCGCCGCTCCTCCACCGCGGGACCCAACGCTCTCTCCTTCCTGCCTCCCAGCCGGGATGCCAGGCCCAGCACCACCTAGCCCACTGGAGGCTGCTGGGGGCGGAGGCAGAGCCCAGAGGCAGAGGAGGGGAAGGAGCCCGCGGGCGGGGGAGGAGCCCGAGGGTGGCGGGAGGCGGAGCCTAGGAAGGTGAAGGCGGAGCCTGGAGAGCAGAGGCGGAGCCTAGTGGGAAAGGAGGCGGAGCCCAGGCTGTGCCCACCCCACAGCCTTAACTGGCTTCTCCGGGTCTCTGCCTACCAAGATGTAGTCCAGTAGCTGAGCCACGACCGCTGCCACCTTGCCCAGGAAGTGGATTCCCATAGCCAACCCTCACCGCTGCCAACCACCAGGCCCAGGACGAGCTCAGCGTTTTCCCTTCAGCGTCTGTATCCATAGCAACGGCGCTTTGGCCACGCTTGACAATAGAGGTGCGCACTGCGCCTACTCTGCGCCTAGCGAAAGCCCCTCCCCCGCCCCACCTGAGTAGGTTCTTCCTTATGGGTTGGGCGCTGTGAGGCCTGAAATTTCTGAAATCTTAGTATTAATTTTACAGGACAAAAGGATCTTTGAGATGAGTGTACATCAAACACTTCTCTCCTGTTTTCAAACCCCTTGTCTCAGCTACTTTTCTGGGGAAGTAGTTTTTGACAAGATGTTAGGCATTTCCATATCTTTTTCTTTTTGTATTAATGTGACTTGTTTTTGCTTTGCCTATAAATAATGAATCCTGGAATAAACCTGCGCTGCTTCAGCCAGAATGACAGGCCCCTCAAACCATCCCCTGTGTAGTGTGATTTGTTCTCACTCCCTACTCAGGTACTGTTCAACTCTGTTGTCAGGCTCTGGCATGCCCAGTCAGGACTTGAACTCATTCTGTAACTCATAAAAGCCTTGAACTTGCCATCTTCTAGCATCTGCCCCCAAATAGCTGGGATTATAGAAATGCAACAGGCTAAACAAAGAAATTATTTTTATGAAAATTAAAAAAAATTCAAACAAAGAAAGCCATATGAAGAGAGGGCAAAAATAGAATTATGGTGCCATTAGTGGTAGAACACTGTGGACCCCCATAAACCAGAGAAGATGAATAATCTTCCTAGAAGCCCCCAAAGGAGTTACCTCCTGACACATAAATTTCAGAGCTACCCACCAAAATTATGCAATAACCACTTGTTGTAAGCTCTCAAATTTATGATAGTTTGTTATAGCAGCCCCAATGCTGGAAAACTAACTTGTAACTCTTATGTAATGCATCATTAAGAAACAGAATTAAGCCTGATGGTGATGGCCAATGTCTTTAATTCCAGAATTTGGGAGGCAGAAGCCAGCAGATCTGAGTTCCAAGACAACCAGAACTACACAGAGGAATGCTACCTCAAAAAAATCTGAAATATAAAAAGTGAAAATAAAATAAACTGAGAGGGATATAAAATATTTTTTTAAAAAATAAAGATTAGAAGCCAGGCATCTTGGTACAAGCCTATACTTCCAGCAACTCAGGAAGGCAGAGGCAGGCAGAACTCTATGAGTTCCAGGCCAGCCTGGTCTACAAAGTGAGACCAGGACAGCCAAGGGTACACAGAGAAATCCTGTAGCAGAAAAAATTACTTCCTTTGTATTTTCCTCTTAAATTGTAAAGTTTGCAAGAACTGGTGGCAACTACCTAGTGAGTTATAGGCCGGACTAGGCTACAGAGATCCTGTCTCAAAAGTAAAAAGGAAGAAAGGAAGGAAGAAAGAAAGGAAGGAAGGAAAGAAAAAAGCCAGACCACACTAGTACATGGAGCTGGTCTTTTTAAGTTTTAATAAAATACATTCAAAGTTTTCCAAACATATATTCATAACTAACACAATGAGATTTCTCACATGGGGGTGTTTAATCAGCTAACCTCAATTCTTATCATTTCTTCTACCAATATTCTGCAATTTGGTTAATAAAACAACAATTAACTAAGAAAAGTCAGAGTTAAAAATGATCCTACATGCCAGGCAGTGCTGGCACATACCTTTAATCCCAGTAGAAAGCCAGATTTCTGAGTTTGAGACCAGTCTCAACATTTACAGAGGAAGTTCCAGTATAGTCAGGACTTCATGGAGAAACCCTGTCTTGGGGAAACAAACAAACAACAAAAACGGAAAAGAAAACCCTATAAAAATTCTCAAAAGAATACATCATCCACTAGAGTAAACTTGCAGTTCATGATTTGCCATTCAATGATGGAGTTAAATACTCAGAAGAAAAAATAGGAGGCCACAGGAAGGAGGGAGACTTTACTTTCTTCTTCTTAACTGTACATTGAATATTACTAGATCATTTGTATGTTCAACCACAAAGTTCTTCAAAAACTGTTCCTTTCAATGGCCTCAATTGGCTAACCAGGACACTGGGAAACATTCCTTCACTATCTATGACCCTAGATCCTAATAACCCCATCCTGTCACCTTATACCTGTTTTGCCAGCATGAAACTAAAAACTCAGATTTATAGTGACTTAAACATATAATGTCATTAATTATCATGTTAAAAACAAACAAACAAACAAACACAAAGCAGCTATCTACCAGACCAAAGCAACCTTACCAGACCACAGAGGAAGACAGTGAAGCTATTCCTGATGAGCCCTGATAGACAATGATCAGGGGGAGGGAGATGGGGACCTTCCCTATCAGTGGACTTGGGGAGGCACATGGAGAAGGAGGAGAGAGAATGGGATTGGGAGAGGAGGAGAAAGGGGGCATGGAGGGATTCAAAGTGAATAAAGTGTAATTAATAAAATTAATATAAAAAATGGAAAGAAAAAAAGACACAGAAGCTGGATATATAAGCTCTCATTGGTTAAACGACAATACAATTTAAACATCAAAATGATCTGCATATCTATGTACTCCAAAAATTCCTATATTGAAGTCCTCAAAAACAAAGTAACAGAACTGCATGAGATCTTTGGGAGGTACTCAGGTCTTGGAGGTGAAGCCCTTATAAATAGTTCATAACCTTATTGAAGAGATCCTATAAAATCATGTGGCCATTTAGAACACTAAGTTTAAAGTGAGAACAGGACTGTAGACAAGCGTGCCCCCAACTAGACCTCATAATTTAACTTTAGACTTTCCAGAGTTCACAACTGTGAAAAGTAAAGCCTTTGTTTATAAATCATTTGTCACTTAGCTCCAGCAGACTAAAACAAACAGTAACAGTTCAGTCCACTACAGAAGACACATAAATCATGAATCCATATTGATGTAAGTGTATGGCAAATGCATTAACATTCTGATGAGGACCAAGACACAGAGTGTCAAGGTACTCATGGGGGTGCAGGGTATTAACTGTGTAGCAGAAAAGCCTGGAAAACACTGATTACAAGTAATCAAAGTGAAAGTATGTCCCACCTGATAGGACACAATGTGTTACACTTTTGTGATACTCTTGTCCCAGTTTATGTATTGATCCATGAGAACACAGAGAGCTTAGAGAGAGTCTACTAAAATAACTAACCTGGGATATTAGCCATATAGTACAGGATAATCATGGTACAACCCACAGACCTAAATAAACTAAGTAACATGGAGGGTAGAAGAGAGGATACTTGAATCCCACTAAGAAGGGGACAGACTTGGGAAGTGGAGGGAGAGAGGAAGTGGGTGGTAGAGGAGGTGAAAAGAAGAACAGAACAGGGGATCAGGTGTGGGAAATGTGTGGATGGGGGTGAAAGGGCTAGGAAAGAAGGAAAATTGGTGTTGCAGAATCTCTGAGATAAGATGAAGACTTGGAATTCTGGAGGTACCTAGGAAAATATGGGGGTGTGAGCCTAGCTGAGATGCTTAGCAGCAGGGATATTGAGACACATCTTCTAGCCAGTGGATGGAGGGGGACACCAACCAACTGGCAAAACCCTTGACCCAAATTTGTCAACTACAAGATATGCAGGAATAAAAGGCAGAAGAGAGATGGAGGAAATGGCCAACCAAAGACTGGCACAACTTGAGACCCAACCCATGGGAGAGACCCAACTTCTGGCACTATTAATAATACTCTGGTATGCTTGTAGACAGAAGACTAACATAACTGCCATCTGAGAGGCTTCATCCCGCAGATAATGAAATCAGATGCAGAGACCCACAGCCAAACAATTAGACAGAACTCAGGGATTCTTGTGGAAGAGTTAGAGGAAGGATTGATGGATCTGGAGGGGTAGGACACTACAAGAAGACCTACATAGGCAGCTCACTTGGGAACATGGGGCCTCATAGAGCCTGATCCACCAACAAAAGAACATGCCTGGAATAGTCCTAGGACCCCTCCACATATGAAACTGATGGGATGTTTGTCTGGAAGTAGGTCCCCTAACAACTAGAGCAGGGGCTGTCTCTGATTTGGGCTCCTATCTCTGTTGCCTCCCTCTGGATCACATTTTCCTAGCAGGGCTGCCTTGTCTTTTGTCAATGAAAGAAGAGGTACTTAATACTGATGTAACTTGATAAGCCAGGGTGGGTTGATTGGGGGGTGTTATAGGGAAAGTGGTTGGGAGTGTGGAAATGGGACGATAGGAAGGAATGAGGTTGTGAATCAGATGTAAAAGGAACAAATAAATTAATGAAGAAAAATGTAACTGACCCGTAGTCATCAAAAGTGACAAGATCATGAAAAAGATGAGGGAACTGTTCCATATTGAAATAGACTAAAGAGATAAAGAAACAATGCAATACTTAAATGAACCAACTTCTTTCAACAATAATGTGAGTAATAACATAGTCAACAAAACCCAAGTTAAATGCAATACTGTGTCAGCGTGAATTACCAATTTTGATAACTGCACTGTCATTATGTAAGACAAAGTTCTTTTTTGTATAAAATCAACACTAAACCATTCTGAGTGACAGGGCATAAGATCAGCAGCTTCCTCTCAAAATGTACAAAGTAAAACAGCAATTAACTCTGTACCATACTTGGAACTATCTTCAAGTTTGTTATTGTTTCAAAATTGTTGTGAGGAAGCTGCACGTGGTCTTTAACTCCAGCATTTCGGTGGCAGAGGAAGGCAGATCTCTGTAGGTTCAAGGCCAGTCTGGTCTATATAGGGAAGTCCAGGACAACCAGGTCTTGGTAGAGAGAATTAAAAAAAAAAAAAAAAAAAAAAAAAAAAAAAAAAAACTAAATAAAATTGTTGTAAGGAGAACAATGTAACTGAAAACTGAACAAGATTAAAAACAAAGCTGATTCTCCACACAGGCAGTCTTGGTAAGACTATGTCTGTAAAAGACTGAAAAGTGAAATGACATGGCATTTTGGAGCAGCAAGAAGATTCTCTAAATACAGCCCACAGTCTCCTTTTTTTATTGTGTATGTATGTGTGTGTGGGGAGTGTTCATGATGTGGGTAAAGGATGAATACTAGTGAACACATGGGAAGGTCAGATGACAACTCTTTGCAATCATTTTTGCCTTCCACCTTTTCAGGAATTCAGGGATCAAACTCAGGTTTCCAGGCTTGCCCAGCAAGAGCCTTTATCTGCTAAGCCATCCTACCGACCTGCAAGCGATTCTCTTAAAGGACCTCAATTAGGTAATAGTGAGAAAAAAATGTGAAGGGCCCCTTCTCTTAAACAATTTCTTAGGGATGAATAAATAATAAAAAAGAGATGAGTAGAACATTAGTACACTAGTGCAACCAACGACTAACAATCATCCAAACACAACCTAAGCACCACCTGAGACAAGGGGCTGCTGGGCTGGTAGCTAAAATTCCTTGCAAGTGTAAAACTGGAATAATCCTGAAATTAAAGAGCTTTCCCAGCTCTACAGTAACCTTGTTATTACATCCTGTTTATCTAGACATAAAAACACAAAGAGATAAAAATAAGAAAATAAGCCTGCCTGAACCCTGTATACTCCTGGTTGTGCAAGTCCATCAAAGTATAAACAGCAATGTATCTGCCAAACTGTTCCTTATGAAGAATTCTCTGACAAATAAAGGGAACAATCAAAACTCGTGAAAGATGAGTGAGAGAGAGCACTGGCTCTCTTTACCCAAGAGGCTGGCTGTCTTTACTTAAGAAGAATCATTTCATTCTGGAATGCCGGCATATACGTCCTGAAAAAAATGTTCCTAGAAATGTGCACGGATCCTGTGGACTTTCCAAGTACCCTGCTTTCTTTCGACCCAGATGTCCAAGCTCCCCCACCCCATGAGGCCCAGGCCAGGCAGGAGGCAACACCAGACTCTCTGTACTTCCTTTCCTGGAGGACTGGCCCCAGCATCACTCTTCCTCAGGATGCAGGGCTCAAAGTGTATCCCTAGGAACTCTGCACAGTGTGCTTCCGCCCTCCCAACCCCTGCGGCCCGAGGGCAAGGTCCTGGGTACCAGCAGCCTCCACAGAAGCGAGTGGCAGAATTCTTGCAGGCTCTCCCGACCCGCCCAGCCCGCCAGTCCCTGGCGGCAATGCCATGTCCTCTCCCCACAACCGCCATCCTGCGGGTTTCTCACACACGCCCACAGCCAGCCAGGTTCAGCCGCTCCATGATGGCAGACACCCGCCGCCCCTCCTCCACCACCAACCCAACCCCTCTCCTCCCGCCTCCCAACCACCTAGCACACTGGATGGCTGCTGGGGCCAGAGGCGGAGCGGAGGGAAGTGGAGCCCAGAGGCAGAGGGAGGCGGAGCCTGGGGGCGGAGGCGGAGCTCGGGAGTCGGAAGCAGAGCCCGGGGCCGGGAGTGGGCAGAGCGATGGGGGGCGGAGGCGGAGCTGGGGAGAGGAGGAAGGCGGAGCCCGGGGATGGAGGAGGACCCCGGGGATGTGGGAGCGGAGCCCACAGGTGGAGGCGGAGCCCAGGGCAGAGGCGGAGCCCGGGGGCGGAGGTGGAGCACGGGGACAGCGCCCGCCCCACACCCTTACCTGGCTTCTCCAGGTCTCAGCCTACCATGATGATGTAGTCCGCTAGCTGAGCCACGACCGCCGCCACCATGCCCGGGAAGAGGGTTCCCTTTGCCAACCTCTCCGCCGCCGCCCACCAGGCCCGGAAGGAGCTCAGCGGTTTCCCTTCAGCGTCGGTAGCCATAGCAACAGCGATTATGTCACGCTGGACAATGGAGGCGTTCACTGCGCCTGTGCTGCTCCAGTGAAAGCCCCTCCCCCACCCCACCCGAGTAGGTTCTGCCATCTGGGTCAAGACATTTTGAAGCCTGAAATTTTTGAAATCGTGTTATTAATTTTACAGGACAAAAGGGTCTTTGAGATAAGTGTACCTCAAAGCATTTCTCCCTCCTGTTTTAAACCCCTTGTCTTAGTTACTTTTCTATCACTGTGTTAAGATATCATGACCATGGCTGCTTATAGAAGAAACAGTTGGTTGGGTACCTAGAGTTCAGAGGGTAAGTCCACGACCATCACGGCAGGGACCATGGTGGCAGACAGGAATAGCAGGCAGAGCACCAGAGAGAACAGTGGCTGAGAGCTTACATCCTGATCTACAAGTATGAGGCAAAGAGCTAACTGAGAATGGTGTGGGATTTTAAAACATCAAAGCCCACCCACAGTGACACACCTATTCAACAAGATCACACTTCCAAATTTTTCCACCAATGGGGGACCATATTTTCAAACATAGGGGTCATTTTCATTCAAAGAACTACACTCCCCAATAGCTTCCTATGGAGCCAAGAATTAAGATAAAAAAACTTGAATGTCCCAAAGCACCCCAGACACTCAGATTCTTGTGCAGTTTTGTTGTTGAGACAAAGTTTCTTATAGTCCAGGTTGACCTTCATTCCTGACCTTTCTGATGCTCCATTTACAGGCATGTGTTACCACACTTGCTTTATGATCTTTTTCTTTTGCTTATTTTTGCATTATTTTGTTGTTATTTGTTTTGCTTTTTCAGAGAGAGCATTTCCTTGTAGCTTTGCCTGGACTGGACTAGTTCTGTAGAACAGGATGGCCTTGAACTCACAGAGATCCAATGTGTGCCACTAAGCCAGCTGACCTTTTTTTTATGGGGGTATTTTTATCTTTTGCATAGATGATGATAAGAGTATTTTACTTGTTGTATGAATATAAGTGTACCACATGTGTGCCTTATATTCCAGGAGGACATATGGAATCAAATTCCTGAAACAGGAACTACAGAAGATTAACAGCCACCATGGACATGCTAGAAACTCAGACAAAAAAAAAAAAAAAAAAAAAAAAAAAACAAGAGAATGTTTTGTTTTGTTTTAAGATTTATTATTTATTATGTATACAATGTGTTTGCATGTACACCTGCATGACAGAAGAGGGCACTATAATTTCATTATAGATAGTTGTGATCCACAATGTGGTTTCTGGGAATTGAACTCAGTACCTCTGGAAGAACAGCCAGTTCTCTTAACCTCTGAACCATCTCTGCAGCCCCACAGAAATTATTTTTCATCACTAGGCCATCTCTTCAGCACCTCTGGCTTCCTCTTTAATTATCATCATCATTATTATTGTTCCTTTCTTCTTCCCTAGTATATTCCAAACAAATTCACCTTCATTCATTTTCCCTACTGAACTAAAATGTTCTCCCCTCTAGGCCTTTGAATATGTATATTCTTTATCCCTTTTGGGGTGTTAGGTACCTATTGCTTTTCTTTAGCTTTCATAGTGTAATTTCTAGTGATATACGCATTTCTATGCATGGTCTATAGGTTTGTTTATGGTGGATTACCATACAAGACTGTAAGTTTATAAGAAAGAATGGTATTTGCATGAATCATTTTTTGTGTGTTCAGGACTTAGCGCAGTATTGGGTACCTAATTCACAAGCAGTAACTATCTGTGGAAGGACAAATAACCTTTTAAATAGTAAATGCCTTTAACAAAGTCTTCATAATATGATAGTAATACAGAATTCTCACCTGGAGGTTGGGAGCATGTAGCATTTTATTTGTTAATGCCAGCCATTGTGCTATCTGTAATAAACTTCTCCTGAAGTCTTTTTATCTTGTTCTGTTACTGCTGTTGCTAGGATAGCCTCCTCTATGCCTGTTGCCTGTTGCCTTCTCTGTGTTCTCTTTCATTTATCCCATAAAAAGTTACTTCCTTTAAGTTTTAGTGAGGTTTAGCAACTGGCTTTATTATATCCAGACTATCTGTATGTGCCAGTTTTGTACAGAAGCTAGGAATACAGCTCAGAGGTAGAACATTTGCTTCACATATAGGAGATAAGGAAGGAGGAGGAGGAGGAGGAGAAAAAAGGAACAGGAAAAGCAAAGCATTGCTTTTCTTTATACAGATGCCCTGCCTTAAATACAGGGTTAAAGTCTTCCTGTTTCTGACTTCCAAACAAGGTAGAAATTTCAGATACAGCAACAGTGCTACTTATTTTGTGTTAATTTTTAACCCAGTCACTCTCCTGACATTCACTCTGTAAGTGCTTTATACATAGTTGGTTTTATGTACATGTTCATTTTCTGGGAAGAATCTATATTTTCATTAGGTTTTATGAGAGATCAGGTCCTCAGAAAATGTCCTAGGCTTTGCATCCTACCATACTTATCCCTAGGAGACCATATCTGGAAAGCTGATTATGTCCTCTCTGTACATCATTTGATGTTATGATTTCAGGATGCATCTTGAACCTTGTTTTCAACAAAATGTTGTAAACATGCCTTAAGCTTAAGAGGCATTTTGTGCCTCATGAAAAAAAAAATCATCATAAAATGTCCTGTCTAAAAAGAGCATCTGAGTTCATTGTACAATGCACTCAGTAACTTTAATTTATTCACTAACATTATTAGTACTCTATGTTGTTTTTCATTACTTTTCTAGAGATCCAAGCATGATGACCCTGGTGTAAGGGACTGTGCACACACTGTTAACTAAGAAAATAAAACCACACACGCAAAACAAGCAACACCTCTAAATATTAATAAGAATTAGGTTTAGATTTATGGCCCCAAAATAATTTAGTTGAAATGTGAGGAAGACATTGAGACACCATTATTCAGCAAGCTTTTAGAGTATATATATGCATATGTGTGTGTGTGTGTGTGTGTGTGTGTGTGTGTGTGTAAATAAGATGAAAGGATGCAGGCATAAACACAACTTAAAGAATTCTTGGGCACACACACAAAAGGTGGAACATCATTAAGCAGGATTTTTTCCTTTCTGTTTTCTTGCCAGGAGATTTTGAATATGTTCCTTCCCCCCCTCCCCTTCATTTCCTTCCTTGCTCAGTGTGAATTTACAAACATTGTACTTGAATGGAGACAATTCTGTGAAAGCATTGCCCAAAGGCCCCCTGCTACCTCACTTCTAGACCTTGAACACAAAATGCAGTATAGCTATTTTTTTTTTCTTGCACTGGTGATTTTTTTGGGGGGAGGGTAGACTCCCAGACATGGTGAATCTCTCATCTATCCCTCCCTCCTACCCCAGCTTATTTCCTTTAGCACTTTTGGGAGCACAATGACAGAGGTTCCCCACCCATGCAAACCACAATCATACATGTGCTTTTTTAAGATTTTCTAACAAATTCTTTCAGTATGAGACCTCGACTAAAAAAGAATTGGTTCCATTCTCAGGTGACAATCTCATAAGTGCAACCAGGCTAATAAGTAAAATGTCAAGGTGCTCAGGTGGGTATCCTTGGCACAGTGCCAGTACACTGGCACAGACCCAGGAGCTGAGTGGAACCAAGCCTTCTCCTTTTGGGTTCAGTCCACTTCCTAGTTGAAGCCACCTATGGATAAAAAATAAGAAGTTTGAGGGATTAGGAATGTAGCTCATTTGATATGCGGTAGAGCAGAAGGATCAGAAATTCAAGGTCATCTTATAGCTGTTTAGTTTCTGGCTAGGCTGGGCTACAAGGGACCCTAACCAAATAATAATAATAGTAATAACCACAATACATTTTGGCTATGAGCATAATTAACGATCATTGTACTAAGCTACAGCTAACCTCAGGTCATCGACTTCCTCAGAGAGGAAGCAAGAGGCAACCAGGAACAGCCCAGCAGGATTTTCTGCACACAGACCCCTTTCCAACTGACCCTTTCCAGCCAACGATATGGAAATGTGTGCTCCTGCTGGCAACCAGAGGCGCCCCAGCTTGTAGCGCTGGGAGCATGGGGCAGGCAAAGTCGCCATGGAGCACAGGTCTTTGGTCACCGGCCCACTGAGACCATCACAAGCAAACAAAACCACAAAAGAACAACACAAGAAAAAAAATGTACTGGGTACAATGCACACAAAGATAATGGAAGAAGAAGAAAATACCAAAACTCAGAACAGTGGCCTGTCTCTCTATGGGCCCTCTATCCTGTTCCATTAGTGTTGGCCTACCCCAACATCAGGCTCCACCCAACTACACCAGAGTTTGGAATGGCAACCTGCATTCAGCCAGACTAGAAAATGGAGCAGCGACATATCTCTTGATCTCTCCAGACAAGAGGCCAAAGCACCAGCCAAACTCTGCCAGACCAGAGACCACAGCAGCAGCAAATCTCTGCCAGATCAGAATCCAGAGCAGTGGCCAAGCTCTGCCAGACCCGAGGCCAGAGATCATTGGCAAAGGTGCCAAGCCTGGGGCTCCACATACTGTATCCATCCCTTGGCTCCTCCTCACCACTCTCACTGGAGCCTGTGAAGCATGGCTCAAGCTTCCCTGAAATGGGAAAGAATCAAGTCTAGAGGGATAGAAGGATCCTGTCCCACTGTCCCATGTCCTCAGTCAGTCCCAAAGACAAAAAAAAAAAAAAAAACTGGCAGCGACACACAAAACAGTTAAACAAGAAACAAACAGCTAGATCCTATTGCTTCCACAGCAGGAAAACAAAGTGAGCCAGACAACAGATCCCACCACTTATGCAGTGAAAAAAACTGAAAGTTGGACATCAGGAAATCTGTGCTTGCAGGAGCTACCTGCCTTGTCCTTATCCAAAGATACAGAGATCACAGAAAACTGGGTTCTCTACCACCCTTTACAGATAGGGGCACATTCATCCCCTCTGAGATCAAGAGATCACAGAAAACTGAGTGTTAAGCTCCCTTTGCAGATGCACCCCTTTGAAGTGAGCTATCTATAGGCCTCAGGAATGTGGGATAATTTCTGTGCCATGGAATGGTTCTACTACAAGGTTAGTGGGATGCTCAGCACAAATGCCCCACCCTGAGATAAGATACCTTCCCATTCGTGTGGTTATCCTCTGGCTGTTCCTTGGGTAGGGAATCTTATGACTTTGTTTCTGGAATTGCTGACCTATGGCCTAGTTCCTGGTGACCTTGGGGTGGAGTCACTAGTCTTGAGACCTTTAGGTGGCCTTTTTAGGCATAGTTCCTGGTGACCTTTGGGGGTGTCAGGTCTGGTTCTCTCAATTTTAAAAGATCCATTTGGATTTTATGGGGGTTGTAAATGATATGTCCTGTGTCAGAGAGCACTGCAGTATTAAGTTGTGATATAGATGAGTAGAACTGATGTTGTAAAGGATTTACCATTGCTGAAAAACTAGTGGCATCAGTTAGAATTTAGCTGAGGGAAGACTGCCTGTAAAACACTTCACAGATAAGTAGTATGCTACCAGGCCTGTTAGTGATTAAGATTCTGGGATACACATTTCCTCACCAGGATTATACAGAAACATGGCTCTAAAGCAAAGCAAAAGGGAAACTGATTTAAAACCAGACATGAGGTCCATCTTCATATCAAAGGATTTGCCTCTAACAATCTGTTCAAAGGGACATTACAGGGTCACAACCAACACTAAGGCCTAGTGTGCCATAAAAGTCCAGTTTTCTTTTTTTTTTTTTTTTTTTTTTTTATACAGAACAGAACGGTTTATTTGTGGCCAGGTTGGACACAGGTTCATTTATTGTTTAAAATATTTGCAGACATTGAAATATAACATTATAATGTAGAAGTTCTCATTTTTAAGTATCATACATATAGTCTGAGAAAGCTCATTAAGCCCAGGCACTTATCATCAAGTCTGACAGACTGAACTTGATCCCTAGGATCCACATACTAGAAAAAGAGAACAAAGCCCAGCAAGTTATGCTTTTATTTCTATATGACATAGTGTCTTTAAATCTCTCTTTTGTCCTTGCTCTTTCTCCCTTTCTCTCACACTAATAATCTATGTCAGACAGGTTTATTTAAAACTTATTCAGGACTAGCTGCAATGTCCTCCACTGTGGCCTAGCAAGGCTGCTCCTCCCACTGAGTTCAGGTCAGAGACAGTCCCTGTTCCCGTTACTAGGGACCTACTAGGATACTGAGATGCTATGGCTACATCTGAGCAGGGGTTCTAGGTTATATCCATGAATGGACCTTGGCTGGAGAATCAGTTTCAGAAAAGACCCCTATACCCAGATATTGGAGAAGACAGCAGCTCCATAAGGAAAGAAACAGAACCAGTTTTCTACTTGAGAAAAACATAGTTCTGCCCCATAGGCAAGAATACACAGGGAGACAATTCTTTGAAAAGGAAAAAACTCTGTTCTGTTGAGGGTTAGCCTGATCAAGCAAGGATTTCCCAGGGGTTCTCATGTATGGAGAATTGCATAGTTCCTCCCCAAACCCAACAATAAGCTTGATAGAGCCAGTAACAGCCTAGAGACTTGAGAGCTTTCTATTAGTCCCAATGTATAGAGAGCAAAACAGAGGTACTTCTCTAAGGAAAGTATTACTTGTGAGAACTGGTAATGGTCTGGGTCCAAGGCCTTTGGGAAGGCATTGCTTTAGAACCTGGAAACCCCACTCTTCCCAACACATAGAGCTATAGCTGTCAGTACCAAGGCCACTATAGGCTTGGTCAATAAATTTCTTGAGATGCCCTGTGCTCCCTTTGTACAGCATTGTTCTATTAGATGCCTCTTGCATTTAATCCATTGTGTGATAGTTTGTGTTGACTTCATAGAAGGCATTTTATTCTTTTTTTCCCCGTTGTATTTTTCACCTGAAAATATACAAGATGCTGTTTTTCTTAATGAGATTACATGGCATGGGATATAGCTTGTAAAAGACTGCAGGATATTTGCTCACACTCTGAACGCAAAGATTGTGTTAATTACTGGAAGTTGTGGTGAGGTTGAACCATAGCAAACACCTTAATCCAAGAGCTTTCAGTTTCAATATTGTAAGCAGGATTACATGAAGTCAATAGTAGGCCAAGTTGCAGAGCATAATCCAGGTGACAGGAAGTGAACATAGGATTATTAAGGAAAAAATAGAGAGAGTAAGCAGGAGTTGGGAGGAAGAATAGAGAGAGGCCCTGGAAGTAGGAGGAAATTCAGTCATGAGGAGGTTATTTTAGAAGGCCTGGGAAAAAGGGATTAATTCTGGGACATAGGCCTGGGAATGTCAAGTGCATGACTATCTGCCTCTCAGCTAGCAGGCTTTCACCTCACCATCTGGCTCCAGGGTCTTCATTGGTAAAATTGAATGATTTCAGATGTAAAAAAATAACAGACCTCCTACTGCAGCTTTTATCTTTTTGACCTTCTAATTTTCCTATCTTTCTCATTCTCTGAGATATTCCATCTAGGACCGTTTCACTGAGGAGTGACCTGCTGTTTTTATTTAAGAAATAATTCTGGGTATATCTTTGCTGTGCAAATCTCCCAACTGTCTTAGTGGCTAGACAACTTAGTCTCCAGTCCATATTTAAATTGTTCAAAGTACAACCTGGGACCTGAACCTGAAAGTGACTTAGGGTGACAGGATATGTGGAATGTAAAGTCTGTTCTCACCTGGCTCCTTTTGAGGATTATCAAGAGCTGAAAGGATGTTGTCATTAAAGAGAATTTTCTTTATTAATATTTTAATTGTGTGTGCAGTCATTTCTTTTTGGAAAGGCATATTAATTCTAGAACAGCTGCATCTACAGCCTCATAGAAAAATGTTTCCGAGACAAACTATGATAACTCAGGTCACCTTGGTCCCAATTTGTCTCTCCCCAAGACATTGACCATGTTTCTTCATCATTAAACTTACTGAATTCTTTAAAGGGCTGTACCACATCACAGTTTTAAAATTACTCATATGGATCATTTAATGAACTCTCCACTTCATAACAAGAAAAGGATTTCCATGTGGAACTTCTGTGTTCAGACCAGAATAGAAGGAACAGTTATTACGTAAACTTCAGGGGGAAACAGGACAGGAAATTGCTAGATCACTGACTAAAGTGTTTTGTTGTTGGCGTTGTTTTATTGTTTTTGTTGTATTTGTTTTTGACACTGGATCTCTCTATGTAGTCCTGGCTATCCTGTACTCATGTTGTAGACCAGGGTGACCTGGACCTCATGGAGTCCACCTACTTCTGCCTCCAAATTGCTGGGACTAAAGTACACACCCCCACTCCCTCCTTGATCAGACTAAAGTTTAAGGCAGTCACGGAAGGGGAATGTTTTTTTTTATTTGTAATTTCCTAATACTTATTTATTAATTCATTAATGTGAATGAAAACAGATCACATTGGTGGGTGTATAATTTGGGTCAGGTAGCTTAATCCAGTGAATATTGAATTTCGAATTAAGGGACTGTCTTATGCCCACATGTACAATCCTCATTGACACTGTTATGTCAGTTCAAATTTGAGACAAAGTCTATTAGCTAAAACTGTGTCTGTCAAGTTATAGGTCTAAGCAGCTAACATTGTACACAGGGACAAGGTCTAATAGTATCTTATTAATGGATTTGCCTCTACCACAGAATGGCCTATTCTTTTTCAAAGTAAGTATGTTTATGTGTTTTTTCAACTCTGAGTTTAAGAACACTAGCTGCTCTTCCAGAGGTCATGATTTCAAATCCCAGAAACCACATGGTGGGGCACAACCATCTATAATGAGATCTGGTGCCCTCTTCTGGCATGCAGGTGTACATGCACACAGAACTTTGAATATATAATAAAGAAATAAAAAATTTTAAAAGACAGTTGTTGGTATTGTTAAATTTTATTTTCTTGATGCATCACTGCTCTAGTCTCTTATTAGTTAATATTTTCTGATAATACCCAGTCATTAAGAATTTCATTCATTTTTCTCTAGTGCTTTGATATTTGTTTTTGTTTAAAGCAATGTCTCCTGTAGATCAACCTTTCACATGTTATGTAACTGAGACTTTCTTTGCAGACTAAATGCTGAACTTACTGTCCAGTGCCTAGAACATAGTCCTGCAGATCTTTTTATGTGGAGCCTGACTGGTGAATGTGAAGTAAAAGAGACCAGTGAATGAATGTCCACTGAGCACTCTGATACTCTTTGGAGGTGGGCAATTACAAATAAAGAGTGACCTGTATAAGAATTGAGTTCACTGACATACATTGAAGCTGATGTAATCACAACACAGAAATGGAGGGGGAGGAGGGAAGATGGCAATGAGTCAGGTAATCAATTTTAGATGGTCAATAAAAGTGAAAAATGTACATTTGGGAGGAGTTATACACAAAGGGAGTCAAGAATATGGATTAGTTGCTGAACTTGTTTCTGGAAAGCAAATATCTATAGTTGCACGAGTTCAAACAACACAGAAGTTCTGGATAAACTGCTGTGGTAGTGACTAACAGGAACGTTTCTCCTTCCCCCATTTGAAAATGTATGACCTGAGAGAAAAGTTGTAATACTTGGTGTGCTCTAATACATATTATAAGTCCCTGAATAATATTGGACTGTAAAACCATTTTCAACTTTTAAAAATAATTTTTGAGATTATAGTGAAATTGTTTTAACCTTTTCATTCCTATCTACTCTTACATCTCAAATGCTGGGATGAATGGTTAAGGTGGCTACTTAACAATCAAAGAAGATAGGGTTGTCAGGTTCTCCCAGAATTTCTCAGTCCTTACCTGTTACAAGTTATGGGTGTCATACCCAGATTTCTAGCCCAGGAGTTGAACTGCCCTCCTCCCAGCTTTCTTATGTATTCCAACCATTTTGGTTACCTGGTATTTTTCATTTATCATTTACCCTCCTGGCCTTTTGTTCTGGCCCTCCACTTTTCTCTCTCCTCTCTTCTCACATGGCTCAAGGTCATGTCATATCTAGACGGTCCCAGATGTTCCTGTATCTGACTCTGTTCTCCCTTCTATCTGTAATAAACTTTCTATTCCAACATATCAAGGAACAGCCACATCCTTTTTGTTTTATTTTTCATTTTCATTGAGCCCCTATTAATTATTCCTTGCTTTCAAAGTCATGGCCATTTGTTTCTTTAGTGGTTGTTACTGTTTGGCTTTGACTGAAGTTTGGCTGAAGGACTTCCCAACTATGAGGTAGAGATGACTGCACTAGACACTGATTCTATAATACAATGTGCAGCATAAATGACCTGTATCTTGGAAGATGAGCTGGTGCCATGGGAAAGTGGAAGACTGTATTTTAAAACACTTCCAAGATGAGGGTGTTGCAGGATATTTGATCCCAGAGTGATCCCTTAGATTGTGAACTGTAAAAACCTGAGCTTTGTTTAGTGTGGTTGATCCCTAACACAAACCTTAATTCCAAGAACTTTCTGTTTATTGTAAACAGGTGGTTCTGGTGTTGTTCCGTCAGCCCTAGAACATAACTTTAATTCAAAAGCTCTCTGTGCACAGGATTTAATTATGTTAACCCTAGGTCAGGAAGCAAAGCAAGAAACCTGCTGACAGGGATTAAAGAGTAAGAGGAACTTTCAGCTGAAATGTATTTAAGACAGAGTGTAAAAGTGAAAGGAGGTTTAGCTTGGTAGCTTTTGGGCTTTTGGAGCTTTGAGGTAGAAAGCCTTTGGCCTTGGCTTCCTTTGGCCTATCCCCCCTGAGCTGTCATCTGAACTGGTGAGATTTTGGGGCTTTTTCCTCTTGGAGGTGAGGTGAGTACCAGGGTCAGATGGTGCTTTCTCTGCCTCCCTGCGCTAGCAGGTTTTAAAATCGAATAATTGGGATTTTCATTATTTTATAACAACACTAGGCTATTAGCTAGTGTTGCCCTAACTGTGCCTAGAGGGGTTAGGGCAAAGTTAGAATGTCTCTGCTTTCTGCATCATTTGATCTTTGATCCACTGGTAGAGGAGCTACTACTCTCCTGAGATTCAGCTGTATTGTTCAAGCTAATTGGAAACTCTGGGTAGGCCTAGCTGTCAGGAGCAACAATGGGGGGTAGTTTATGAGTTTTTTCTGGGATTTTCCTTTGATGTAGCTCTAAAGAGCTGTGAGTGTGACCAGAGGCCATGTCATGCTGAGTGTGGGGTCATTGTCCCCAGGCCAGGAAGAGCAGGCTGCAGAGCTATTACAGCCTGATCTGCTTTGAACGATATGGACTGTGGTTCAGATTGTGTTTCAGGCTGTGGTTCTGTTGGTCTCCATGTGGTGATCTCAGCAGAGATACTTGGCCTCCAACCTGTCATGAGTGTTGATTGTCCAGAGAAATTAGGACTTTGCAGCCTGGGCAGTAGAAAGTTGTGTTGCTTATAATATCACTATCTAGTGTGCACACTCAGCATTGGTTTTACAGTGGACAGATTGGAAAACTGAAGGTCTCATTTCTAGAAATAATGAATGTTGTATTCCACACATAGTTTTGTGTAACAAATTTTACAAATAGTTTTGAAACTGGAAGAAAAAAGTTGGTGATGATCATCCTTCAGCAATAATTATTTGTTTTTGATTTTTTTTTACCTTGCATCTACCACCAGGCACAATGGCATGCTTTAGAGAAATTCAATTCCAGGGTACAAAATGAATTTCTGAGATGCAGATCTTTATTTTGTCAGGTGTGCCTGGTTGTAGGTAAGTGGATAGGGGAGATTCTACAACTTGTGGCATAATCCATGCATCAGGAAAAGTAT
Source organism: Meriones psammophilus (assembly GCA_036365155.1). Taxonomy (NCBI): domain Eukaryota; kingdom Metazoa; phylum Chordata; class Mammalia; order Rodentia; family Muridae; genus Meriones; species Meriones psammophilus. Next base: position 33,525 of record JAEOAE010000445.1, read on the forward strand.
TAAAATATTCTCCAACATTGTATTGTGTGTGAGTGTTGGCAAGGGCTGGGCTGTGCCTGAACCCACAAGGGGACATGAGGGACTGCAAGCCATAGCCCAGGTTTATGATCACCTCCATTTTCCAAGAGACTTCCAGAGCAAAAGGACTCTCTGTAAAGGAGGTTAGTAGTAGCTGGAGGGTCAGAAATATAACAGCTTAGGTATCCCTTTGTGTTTGTCTTGTAGCAGTTGTGAAATCTGTGTTTATTTAATTTGTATTAATTAGAAATCAAAGGAATCTCTGGTCTAGTGCACATTTTTCATACTAGAGTTTCCTTATGTCTTTTCATGTAAACTTGACTATATTTTAGGCTTCTGTTTTTGGCTTTTTCTCTCACCTCCTCATTCTTTCACAAACACTGTACACATTCTTAATTATTGAAGTTTGTGGTAAGCACAGAAGTCACATTATGCCAGAAGATTATGAGATTCATGACAATAGAATCATCCCTTATTTTTCTGTTTTCCTCTGTTTCTTACCAGGTGGCTTTTCTGATATGAGATAGAGATTTTGGATTGTTCTTTAGCAATCACATAAAGACAGTTTGCACTATGTCTGTAGAAGGCAGAAGAGATAACATGCAGGTGAGTGATACCAGTTGGCCAGTTTACTCCTTCTCTTTTGACATTTTCTTTTGGTGATCTGTCATTTTCTTCAGAAGTTTCATGTGTCCAGTGGTCTCCATATTCTTTAGTTCGATGATTTTATTCTCCTGAAAAGATTAAATCAAAACCCTGCCCCATCCCTAATTCGGGGGTGAGGGTTGTACCTTTTAAGGGATGTTATATCTTTTATAGGGCAAAATGATTTTTTGAAAACAGAAAAAGTATAGTATCTTAATTAAAGTTAAAAAAATCTTTGAACGTTTACAAATATACCTTAAAGTGTATTTATTTCTAGATAATAAAGGGCATTCACTTTGATTTTCAGCCTGCCTATTACAAGCAGCTTTTAAATAAAATCACTGTAAATCCTATGTGCCTGCCTCTCCCTTCCAGGTGGTATGTAAAAGTCATGTGCCTCCAAAATGCTGGGATTAGGGCTATGCTATAAACCACCAACACCCTGTCATTGTAACTCCTGAATTTAGAAAACAACTAATTAATAGAGAACTACTTGTCTCTCCTGGGATTAAATGAATGGTCTATCACCACGCTGCTCAAATATGTTATATTCACTCCAAATTATTCCAACTCAAACAAGTTTATACCTTTGAATTAACTTCACACATTTTAAACCTCTTAATTGTTTTTAATATGAAACAACAAAAGTATCCTTTTTTATTTAAGAAGAAATCACTAGTCTTTATAAGTTTGTTTGGACTCAATGACCAAGCTCTCTGATGAACAGTTACCTCTGCTTATTCAGAAGATCTCTACTATTCAAATCTAATCATTATCAATTTTGGTAGGATCCACCTTTCTTTTCCTGTAGAAACATTCGGTTTTACCAGTGAAGACACAGTTCAGTAGTTTCTCACTGTCTACTCCTTTTAGTTATGTTTATTTCTTTTTGTTCTAGAGTATTTATGTGTGATGTTAAGTTGCTACTAAGATATCTTTCTGATTATTTTTTCTGAATGTACTTAGTGCTATGAACTGTCTTCTGGTCAACATTTACATTGTGTACTATGAGTTTTGATATGCTGTGTATTCATTTCATTGACTTCTAGAAAGTCTTTAATTTCTTTATTTCAGTTTTGATCCATTTTTTTATTCAGTAGAGAGTTGTTGAATTTCTCTGAGTTTGTAAGCTTTCTACTGTTTTTGTTATTGGTGATGTGCTGCTTAGTGGTCTGACAGGATGCAGGACGTTATTAGCAAATTTCTTATATCTTTTGAGACTTCCACTGTTCAAGTATATCATCAATTTTGGACAGCAATATATAATTTGCTGAGAAGAGGGAACAATTTTTTGTGCTTGGGTGGATGTTCTGTAAATATTATTTGGGTATATTTAGATTTTTTTATGTTAGCTGGAGCATTTCTCTGTTCAGTTTGGTCAGGAGGACCTGTCCATTGGTGAGAGTGATATATTGAAGTTTTTTCCTATCAGTTTATGAGGGCTAGGATGTGATGCAAGCTGCAGAAGGGTTTCTTTTATAACTTGGGTGCTCTTAGGTTGGGGGCATAGATGTTAAGTATTGAAATATTATATTGCTGGATTTTTTGAATACATCATGTCCTTTGCCATCTTCTGATTAGTTTTTTGAAAGCTGTTTCATTAGATATTAAAATTGCTATACAAGCTTGATACTCTAGTCCACTTATTTGGAATATCTTTTCCAAACCTTTACCTTGAGATAATGTCTATCTTGATATGAAGCTGTGTTTGATGTATTTAGAAGAAGGGTGGATTCTGTTTAATTATCCATTTTGTGAGCCTGTGTCTTTTTATTGGTGAATATTAAGCGATATCAATGAACAGTGATTGTTAATCTTGGTATTTTGCTGGTGGAGGTGGTGGTGGTTTTAGCACTTGTGTGGGGCTGTATTTATAGATACATATTGTTTAAATTTGACCTTAACATGCAACATCTTATTTTCTCCATTTGCTGATTGAAAGTTTCTGGGCATAGTTAGTAATTTTTCTTGGCTTCTGTAGTTTTTTAGAGTCAGAAGCACACTGTCTATGTCCTTCAACTTCTAGAATCTTTACTGAGAATACAGGATTAATTCCAATAGATCTGCCTTTATTTATTTTTGGTTGGTTTTCGTTTGTTTTGCTTTGTCTGTTTGACTGGTTAGTGTGGTCTGTTTGATTTTTTTTCTGTTATAGCTTTTCATATTCTTTCTTTGTTCTGTATATTTAGCATTTTGATTGTTCTCTGGTAAGAAGAATTTCTTTTCTGGTCTAGTGTCTTTGGTATTTTTGTATGCTTCTTGTGCCTTGATAGACATCTTCTTATTTAGGTTAAAAAAATTTTCTTGTATGATTTTGTTGAAAATATCTTCTAGAACCTTGATCTCATCCTTCTTCTGCTAATCTGATTATCAGAATGTTTTGTCTTTTCATAATGTCTCAGAGGTCCTGGATGTTTTGTGATAGGGAGCGTTTGGATTTAACATTTTCTTTGACACATGTATCTATTTCATCTTTTTTTCTGTTTTGTTTTTTTTTTTTGTTGTTGTTGTTTATTTTTAGACAGGATTGCTTTTTATAGCCTTTGCTGCCCTGGAATCACTTTGTAGATCAGGCTGGCCTCAAACTCACAACAGTCTAGCTGTTTCTGCTTCCCTGAGTTCTGGTATTAAAGGAGTGTGTAATCACACCTGTCTTCCATTTCTTCTATTTTATATTCAGTGCATAAATTGATCTCCTTGATCTCTGTTTTCTGTGTGAACCTTGCCTCTGTATTTTCTTGTTGTATTCTTTAAATTTTTCATTTCCAGGATTCCCTAAATTTCTGCATTTAAAAAATATTTTTCTTTTGTTTTCTTGAGCCTGGGATGCTCTCTGTAGCATTTACTGTTCTTGCCTTGCTTTGTAGATCAAGCTAGTCTCAAAGTCACAGAGAACTCTGCCACTACCTACCAAAGTGCTGGGATCATAGGTGTGCACACCATGGCCAGCTTGTTTTTTGCTTTCTTTGTTGATTATATTTCCATATTTCCAGGATGTGTTTCATTCTGTCATTCTCCATTCAGAAGAGACCTGGAGCTCAGCTTCCAGATGGAAAACGTGGCTCCATTTTCTCAGGGGCAGCTAGAATGCTTTAGGGCAACACCTCAGAGGTTCAAATAAAAGTCCATGCCTGGTTGGCTTGCAACCAAGACATAGATAGGCCTAGTGAGACACAGACCCAGTGAGGCCTAGGCCTAGTGGGCCAGTGAGCAGGCCCAGAGGGGGACAATTGATGAATTTCAGAGGCCATGATGGAAGGCTGATGGTATCAGGTGGCATACAACTTGCCAGCACGCATGCACCCCCAGCATGTTTGTTTGAGGTCAGAATTTATAAACCTTGGCCAGAGGGACAGATTTCGAGGATGAATGTTTGATTTGCTGGTGTCTAGGGATCAAGGATAGTTGGCTTAAATATCGTGCCATCATTCCTCATTTTCCATGCAGTATCATGGTCCTATCTCAAAAATGAGAAGATAGTAACTAATTATCCTATATATGGGGGGAATCTCTGAGTACATTTGAAAGTCACTGTTGAACACTAAGATTCTTAGCAGGGTGATCCATTTCTAGGAATTCCCAGATGCTTGTTGGAGTAGTTTTCTTCTCAGGAAAGGGTTTGGATAATAATCTTCCCTAAGGGCTATGTGAGACCCTTTATAAGACTTGGAATCATACAGATCAGGAGGCAGATTTTTAGGCCCTTTACTGAGAGAACAGAGTTCACCATCATAGACTGAGTGGAAATGAATGGTTATCCAGAGATGTCAGACTTCACCCTAATCCAGCAAAGTCTCACATCCCTCAAATGTTTTTTTTTTTGTTGTTGTTGTTTCATGGCTTTATTTGAAGAATTTAATGGTTTCCTCCAATTATTTGATTATGTTTTGCCTGAAGTTCTATATGGAATTTATTCATACCACATACCACAGCATATCCTGAATATACAAACATAGTTGAAAGCACAAGAAAAAAGATCTTAAAACATACTACATGAAGATGATATTGGTTGTTAAAGAAATTAGTGCAAAAGGAGGTGTTTAAGCAATAATACAAACACACTGCTTCTTTAAAATTCTGCTTTCTTCCACTTGGCTTAAGAAGTTTACATTTTCTTACACTGATGCAGACATATATCTAAACATCAGTAATAGGAAATAATATGGTTTCCAAGTGATTCTAACAGATATCTTTTTCTTTATTGTAAGTGTATGAGATAATTTTTGTAGTCAAAATCATATTTTCTAATATTGAAATGTTTGTATGCTTTAATGGAATCTTTTCAATTGGTATAGCCCCCACCTCTAATTCATTTTTATTGTTGGCAAAGGAAATAACCAGAATGTACAAGTTCAGTGCTGGCCAGGGAATTCTTTGACTATAATCCTATTGTATTTGCTCAGAGGACTTTGTTATATTTATAGGCATATCTTTGTATTATCTTTTGAGAGGGGTGCTAGGTATATTGTGTGGTTTGATGAGTTATAAATGTATTGTTTCTCTTGAAAGAGATAGACTGTCTTGAGTTTTTGTTGATTTATGGACTTGATTTACAGAAACAATTTTACTGTTTTTTTCTTGACCACAAAGGCTTGTCTATCCTTATTTCTTGGTATATCTGTGTTTTTCAAGTTGTTGCAATCATCAATGTCTCGGTTTTTGCTCTTTAAGTGACTGAAAAAATTAACACATTGTTTTTAGGCTTCTAAAACTTTCTCCTTTATTGTTGACTCTTTGTCCTTATTAGCTTCAGTTGTCAACATTTCAAAGCCTGCAGTCATCTGAGGGAGCCTCAATAAATGGCATGCCCCCATCAGAGAAGTTGTTTGCTATATCTGTGAGAGATTGTGTTGATAGATGATTGATGTGGGGAGGCTTTTCCACTGAGAGATACAATATCCCTAAGCAAGTGGGCCTGGGCTGCATAAGATAACTACCTGAGCATGAGACAGTGATGAAGCAAGAGACCAACCCAGGATACATATGCCCATGGCTTTTGCCTTAATTTTCTTCAAGCTTGACTTTCTATGCTAAGCTCCCGAAATGGTGGACTGTGATCTGACAGTACCAAACTAAACAAGTAAACCCATTCATGACCTGAGATGCTTTTGGTTAGGGGATTTAGTTACAGCAACAAAGAAGCAAATTCAAACAAAAATCATATGCAAAGAGTGATTTAGCTGTGGCACAGAATCTTGGAATGTTCTCTTTTTAAGGAATGTGGAAATCATCATGATTTGAGATGGCAAAAGCATTAGAAATCTGAAGACACAGCTTCATCAGCTATTCTGGTAGGACCTAGAAGATAAGAGTGTTGAGAGTAATGCAGACAGAGAAAGTCCAGGCCATAGGATTTCAGTGGAAAATAGACTCCATGGAAAATTAAGCTAGAGGTCATTTGTGTGATATTTTAGCTGTACACCATACTTATTCTGCCCATGCCTTAAAATTGAGTAAGGCAGAATTTAAAAATAGTGGGCTGGATGTCTTAGATGGAATATTGAATCTGTTGAATGGTTATTAGTGAGATGTTCAGGACTACAGTCAAAGAAAGAGACAAGTGGAGTATAAATAAATGTAAATTCTTTGGTTTGTAGAGAAAAGCAGAACTAGGTAGTTTCAGATGGCAGTCACATTCTGAAAGAGAGGCAGAAATTTTCAAGGAGATTATCCAAGAGATGGTTCTAGCTCTGGATTTGAAGCCTAAGATGTTGTCCATAGAGTAATACTCCCTCCGGCTAATTCTTCTACTAATGGAAGGAGTAAGCAAAGTGATTCCTAGTGCCAGGAAGGAATTTCATATAAAAGCTGTTCCAAATGTGGTCCAACTGTGGCACAGTCCATCCCAATTTGTCCATCCAGATTTAGAATCCAACTTGACTGGCTCACCCATGTTCTGCTGGTTCTGGAAACAATAAAGATGCAAAATTTAAAGTAATAGAGTCTTTCTTTGTGGTTTCAGTTCAGCACTGTGCCAGCCATCTGTTTGGCAGAGGCTGATCCCCAGTGAAGATACTGTAAAGGTTCACTGCATGAAACAGTGAGGGTGAAGTCTGAGTTGCATCTTGACACCACAATATGTCATGATACATAAGTTATGAGACACCTCCTATAGAGTGCTGCCTGTAGGGAGTGGGAGTAACCAAACTTGGAGATGTACAAGACATTGCCAGTATAGGACCATCTAAGCCTTTTGAAACAGCAACAGGATTTGTTGTTTTCCTTGCTAATCTTATTTCCTTGGTCCAGTTTTCCCTCACTATTTACACAATCTTCTATATTGGAATGAGGAAGGGTATTCTGTGCATCTATGTTGGAATGACGTAAATTGTTTCTGATGTTACAAGATGTGGCAGTCAAGAGATTTCCTTGTGTGTCAGAAGAGACTTTGGACATTTGAATAGTGTGTGAGCTATTGCAGAATCTTAGGATCGTTGAATTTAGACTACCTTTTTATCATTGGATAACAATAAGCCTTTAGTGAATTTGGTCAGAACTTATTTGATTGAATCAAAAAAGCTCCCAGAGAAAATTATGTTTCTGTTTTTGACATTGAAGTAAAAGTTTCTGTGTAGCGCTGCTTCTGAAAGTCAGTATGTAGACCAGGCTAGTTTTGAACTTACAGCTCTAACTCCAGTCGAGTGTTGGGCTTAAATCTATGCCAGTGTGCCTGGCATCAACATCACCACCATTGGCGGCTGAGCCTGGAATATAGGGTTTTAGTTATTTATTTTGTTTTGTTTTGTATATGTAAGCATAGGTTATTGTGCTGATCTTCATCAACATCTTGCATTTGAAATTTGGCAGAGAGTATATTTAATTTCTTAGGGTGGCATGCATTCATGACACTAACAGTGCCTGAGCTTTCTGAGCTTTTTGAATTGCAGGTGTGTGGCATTCTTTCTACCTGTTGTATTTTTTTTTTTTTTTTTTAGACTTTATTTATTTTATTCAAACTTATTTGTTTTAATTTAAATTTGTTTTTCTATAATTTATTCTCTGACATGAACTCGGCTCTTTGAACACCTCCTCCTGGGGGATGCAGCCTCGTGAGGCCACAGAAGAATATGGTGCAGCTATCCTTAATGAGACCTGATAAGCTAGGGTCAGATAGAAGAGGATGAGTTCCTCCACTATCAGGAGAATATAGAAAGGGCATAGGGGGAGAAGAAGGAGAATGGGTGGGACTGGGAGGAGATGGTGGAGGGGGCTACAGTGGGTATACAAAGTGAATAAATTTTAATAAATAAATAAATAAAAATTAAAAATAATTTATCCACTTAAGATCCCAATTTTAACCCACTCCCTTGTCTCTTCCTGGTTTCACCCTCTGTTCCTCTTTCATCCGTATCACATTTCCAATTCTCAGATAAGGAGAGCCTTCCTCTCCTACCATCTGAATCCAGCCTATCAAGGCTCACTAGGAATATCTGCATTTTCTTCCTTTGTGTTGTGGCAATGCCCCCTCTACCAGGGGGAAGTGATCAAAGATCAGGCAACAGAGTCCATGTCAGAGCCAGCCCCTACTCTTCTTACTATGGATCCCACATGAGACTAAGATGCCTATCAGCTACATCTGAGCAGGGGTCTGGTTCCTTTTCATGAATGGCCTTTGGTGGGTGCATCAATCTCTGCAAGTCCCCATGGGCCCAGATTTGTTGTCCTTGTTGGTCTTCTAATGGAGGTCCTGCCAGGGCTAGGTCTTTCTACTTTCTATCCCCCTACTCTTTCCTACGATTCTTTGTGCTCTACCCAAAGTTTGGCTGTGAGCCTTAGCATCTGCTTTGAACCCCTGCTGGGTAGAATCTTTTGGAGGAAAGATTAGCCTCTCATCCTGTTCCCTCTCCTCAGTCACTTCTGGTGTCGATTCTATTTTCCCTTTTGAATAAAAATTGACCATCCTCCATAGGGTCTTCCTTTTTATTTAGCTCCTTTAGATCTGTGGATTATAGTATGTTTATCCTATATTATAGCCCTTATCCACTTACAAATGAGTAAATACCATGCATGTCTTTCTGGTTTTGGAATAAATCACTTAGGATGATCATTTCTAGTTCCATCGACTTGCCTGAAAATTTTATAGTTTTTTTTTTTTTTTTTTTTTTTTTACCCAAGGTGCATTCCATTGTGTAAATGTACCACGATTTCTGTAAAACAATGGTTTGGTTGAGAGACATGCAGTTTGTTTCCCTGTTATGGCTATTATGAATATAGATGCTATCAACACAGTTGAGCAAATATCTTTGTTGAATTGTGGAGCATCTTTTTGATATATGCCCAGGAATGGTACAGCTGGGTCTTGAAGTAACACTATTTCCAATTTTCTGAGAAAGCATCAGATTGATTTTTAAAGTGGTTGTATAAGTTTGCACTCCCACCAGCAATGGAGGAGTATTCCTCTTTCTCCACATTCTCACTAGCTTGCTGTCACTTCATGTTTTGACCTTAGCCATGATGGGTTTAAGATGGAATGTCATTTGCATTTCCATGATGACTACAGGTTTTGAGCATTTAATGTCCACCATTTGATATTCCTCTGTGGAGAATTCTTTGTATAGTTCTGTACCCCAGTTTTAAATTGGATTATTTGGATTGTCGGAGTTTAATTTCTTGAATTCTTTATATATATATATTGTTTATTAGCTCTTTCAGTTGTATGTAGGGTTGTTGAAAATCTTTTGTCAGGGTGTAGGTGGCCATTTTGTTCTATTGACAGAGTTCTTTGCTTCATAGAAGCTTTTTGTTTCATGAGATCCTATTCATTAATTATTGATCTTAGAGCAAGTGTTCTTTGTGTTCTGTTGAAGAAGTTACCTTCTATGCCAGTGAGATTGAGGATCTTTTCCACTTTTTTTTTTCTAACAGATTTAGAGTATCTGGTTTTATGTTGAGGTCTTTGAACAACTTGGACTGCAGTTTAGTGCAGAGTGATAAATATGGTTCTATTTTCATTTTTCACATGTAAACTTCCAGTTAGACCAGCACCATTTGTTGAAGGTGCTGTACTTTTTGCTTTGCATGGTTTTGGCTCCTTTGTCAAAAATCACGCGGCCATAGGTGTGTGGGTTTATTTATGGGTCTTCACTTCAATTCCAGTGATCCACTGATTGTTTTTATTCCAGTACCGTGCAGTTTTTATTACTATTGATTTAAAATAGAGCTTGAGATGAAGAATGGTGTTACCTACTGAAGATCTGCTATTGTACAGGATTGTTTTAGCTATTCTGGCTTTTTTATTTTTCCATATGAAGCTGAGAATTGTTTTTTCAAGTTCCTTAAGGAATTGTGTTGATATTTTAATGGGACTATCATTGAATCTGTAGATTGTTTTTAGTACGATGGCAATTTTTACTATGTTGATCCTACTGACCCATGAGCAAGAGAAATATTTCTATCTTCTGGTATCTTTTTCAATTTCTTTCTTCAGAGACTTGAAGCTTTTTTTTTTTTTCATATAGGTTTTTCACTGGCTTGTTGAGGATAACATCAAGATACATTTTTTTTTTTTTTTCCTGGCTATTGTGAAGGGTGTTATTTTCTTAATTCTTTCTCAGTCCATTTGCCTTTTGTATACAGGAGTGCTACTGATTTTTTTGAGTTAACTTTATATCCAGCCACTTTGTTGAAGTGTTTTTCAACTGTAGGAGTTCCCTAGAGTAGAATTTTTGGGGTAATTTTTGTATACAGTCATATCATCTGTAAATAGTGATATTTGATTTCTTCCTAATAAATTTGTGTCCCCTTGATCTTCTTTAGTTTTCTTATTGCCCTAGATAGGACTTTGAGTACTGTATTGAAGAGATTTGGAGAGAATGTTTAGCCTTGTCTTGTCCCCGAGTTCAGTGAAATTGATTTAACTTTCTTTTCATTTAGTTTGATTTAAGCTATGGGGTTTCTTTACACTGTCCTTACTATTTTTAGATATGTGCCTTTGTCCCCAGTCTCTCCAAGACTTTAAACAAGGACAACTGTTGTATATTGTCAAATGTTTTTTCACCATCTAAGAAAATGATCCTATATTGTTGTTTTTTTTTTTTTCAATTTGTTTATATGGTGGATTACATTGATGGATTCCATATACTTAAAGTCTATTTTATTATATATTAGAATGGCTACTCCTGCATGTTTCTTGGGTCCATTTTCTTGGACCCTCCTTCCAGATCTTTACTCTCAGGCAATGTTTATCTTTGTGACTTAGATATGTTTCTTGTATGCAACAGATTGTTGGGTCTTGTTTACGTATCCATTCTGTTAGTCTGTGTCTTTATTGGAGAGATAAGTCCATTGATGTTGAGGGAAATTAATGACCAGTGGCTGTTAGATCCTTTTATTTTGATGTTGCTTGTGGTAGTGTGTTTGTGTGCTTGGTTACTTTTAGTTTGGCTGTAGTGACATTATTTATTCCCTGTGTTTTCCTGAATGTAGTTAGCTTTCCTGGGTTGTAGTTTCCCTTCTAGGAGCTTCTGTACCTCTGGATTTGAGGGTAGGTATTGTTTAAATTTGTTTTTGTCATTAAATATCTTGTTTGCTCCATCTATGATGACTGAGACTTTTGCTGGGTATAGTAGCCTGGGTGGTCATCTGTGTTCTCTTAGGGTCTGCATGATATCTGTTCAGGCCCTTCTGGCTTTCATAGTCTCTGTTGAGAAATCAGGTGTGATTCTAATGGGTTTGCCATTATATGTTACTTGGCCTTTTTTCCTTTGCAGCTTTTAGTATTTTTTCTTTGTTCTGTATACTTACTGTTTATTATGTGGTGGGAGGATTTTCTATTCTGGTCTAATTTATTGGGTGTTCTGTAGGCCTCTTATATTCTTATAGACCTCTCTTTTAAGTTGGGGAAATTTTCTTCTATGATTTTGTTGAAAATATTTTCTGGGCCTTGGAGGAGGGAATCTTCTTTTTCCTCTAGTCCTATTATTTTTAGGTTTTGCTTTTCATGTTGTCTTGGATGGTCTATGTCAGGAACTTTTTTAGATTTAACATTTTCTTTGATAGCTACATCTATTTCTTCCATTGTGTCTTCCACACCTGAGATTCTTTCTTCCCTCTCATAGTCTATTCATTATGCTTAGCTCTGTAGTTCCTTTTTTCTTCCCTAAGTTCTTTCTCTCCACAATCTCCTCCATTTGTGTTTTCTTTAATTTTTCCAATTCTATCATCAGATCTTGAGCCATTTTATTGATTTCCTTCACCTCTCTCTGACTATTTTCCTTCAATCCCTTCAGCTGTTTGTTTGAACAATCCTCTGTTTCTTTAATATCTTTTAGTGATTTAAGTATTTCCTCTCTAAAGGCCACAAATTGTTTGGCTGCAACTTCCTGTATTTCTTTAAGGATGGCCA